>JAJPUD010007267.1:64099-110893 GCA_023553655.1 Myrmecobius fasciatus
TCTATTTTCCAGGTCAGTTGTTTTTCCTAGGAGATATTTCATGTTTTTCTCTATCTTTTCATTTTTTTGTTTTTGTTCAACTGATTCTTGAAGTCTTGATGAGTCATTAATTTCCAATTGTTCGATTCTAATTTTTAATGTCTTATTTTCTTCAGTTACTGTTTTTAGTTCCTTTTGCAATTGACCAATTACATTTTTTTCTTCACTGCATTCTTTTTCCATTTTTTCTATTTTATTTTGCAGTGATCTCATTTCGTTTCCCCATGTTTCTTCTAACTCTCTTTTAAGATTTTTTATGCAATCTTCAAAGAAAGCCTTGTGACATGGAGACCAATTTATGTCTCTCTTTGGCAAATAATACTTTTCAACAGAATTTTTTATTCTTTGTACTTCTCAGTCAATTGTGACTATAAAAATGTGATCTACTATACAGAATAGATTAATCTATCTTTTACCTTCTCATTTTTACTGAGGATACCTAAGATATACTTGCAGGTAATTGTTATAAATATAGATTGGGAGTTATTGAGGTGGTGCCAATTGCCTTTGAGGATGGTATTTATTTCTTCCGTTTTTTTCACTCATTCTCCCCTACCATGAATCTTTCATAACTACAGAAGCATAGGATAGTGGTTAGGTTACTAGAGAATATAATCAGGAAGATTTGGATTCAAATTTTAGCTTTTGCATATTAGCTGTGTGACCCTAGACAAATCATTTTGCCTCATGTGATTCAAGCAAATTCCTAGGATTTATGTAGGCTCAAAGTGCTTTGGTGGAAGGACTTTCCACTGATATTTTCTGATACTGTTTGAATGACATGACAGTTTGAAAGAATGAATGATACCATCTGAAGATCTTTTGGTGCCTTTATATAAATTTTAAAACTTTTAAATACATTTTTGTATATATTTTATACCACTAGAATCTTTCCCAGGAAATACGTCATTCTAATTCTGTTATCTTATATTGTTATTAATTCATTAAAAAAATTTTGGACTTCTCTAGATTCTAGGTATTTTGATTTTATTCTTCTTATCCAATGGATGACATTTATGTTGCTGTTATTTACATTGATGAAAGGCAATGAGTTGTATTGTGGATCAGGACACTAGTAAAACTTTGAAAGCTCAAGTTAATGCTCACATTTCCACTAGACCAATCAGACCTTGCAGAATAGAGCTGAGGTAGTTTGAGTTAACTCTACTCCTAAGTAGACAGCCTTTGGAAATAGGTGAGAGTCCTTTCACCAAGGAAGGTATCAGTTTTAGGATTCTGGGGGCAAGGAGGAACTCTTGAAATCTCAGATAACTTCATTGCTGTCTTTAATCTCCTTTCTGTAACTTTTACCTACTTTTTTCTTCTCAGATTATTATTATTATTATTATTATTTTTAAAAAATACTGCTCTGGGGAATGCTTTGATGTGGAATGTTTTTATGAAAAATATTGCTTATCTGAATCCTTAGGCTCTGAATGGTTTGTTGCACTCAACATGTAATCATGCATCAGTGGGACATATAGAGGATATTGATTGGAATTGGAGTCAGGAGACCTAGGTTAAAATCTTGGTCCTTATACTTATTAATTGTATGCTCATGGGAAAATAACAATCTTTCCAAGATTCAATTTTCTTATCTATAAAATGGGGGAAACAATCCTTGCTCTATCTATCTCAAAGTGATGTTGTGTGTATTGTTTTCATAGATTCATATAAATCATTTATAGTTTTGTTTTAAATAGGAGTTTTTAACCTCTTTTGTGTCAAGGACTTCTTTGGAACTCACTGAAGTCCTTGTATATCTTCTTAGAATGATAAATTTAAATAAAGTGCATAATATTACAAAGAAGAAAAGATGAGTGGAAAGAGAGATATAATTCTTTTCTTATTCAAGTTCATAGGCCCATAAAAATCTATTCACAGACTCCTTGGGAGTGGGGGTGTGTACAGACCCCAGGTTAAGAACCTGTACTTTAATTTCTATTTGCTTTGTAATCTAAGTTAGTCCTTTATTTCTTTCCTTACATTTTCTGAATTAGTCTTCCTTTAATGCATTTATTACCTCATTTATTTTATCTTTTGGTATTCTTCCATCACTTAGGGTGCTGATTCAGCTTGCATTTCTGTGTTCATTATTTCTTTTTTCTCTCCATGGTTCCTTTTTATTGCAGAATTTCTTTGGAGTCAGAGATTTTCTTTGATTTGTTCACTGCCTGTCAGATAAGTTTCTCTCCCTCCCCCTTGTTCTATGGATTTTTTTCCTCATTTCTTTAATATTTTGAGAAAAGTAGATAATGCTGGACTGAAGATGACTTTCCTTCCTCCTTCCCACCTCTTGACTCATCTTCCTTCAGCAATGGAGATGATGATTGTAGGGCAAATGGATGCTTTGTCCCAATGAGAAAAATGAAGTCATAGGGTTTTTGTGGTTTTTTTTGAAAGCCTAAGATTTGATGTGGAGGTAAGGAGATGGGCAATGAAAAAGCAATCCTTTTTAAAAATTATGTTTTATTTTTTAATGAACAAAAATAAATTTTCTCTCCTCAACCCTTGGGAAAGAGAAAAAAAAAATCTTTTTTTGGCTAACAAGTATATATAGTCAAGCAAAAAAATTCGCATGTTGACCATGTCTGTAAAGTCCATCACTTTTTTGTCAGGAGGTAAAAAGCATGTATTTGTTTTATCAATCCCCTGCATAATTACTGTATTGATAAAGGTTTTATGGCTTTCAAAGTGGTTTGTTTTTTAGTGCTTTTATTGTATACTTTTTTTTGCTTTCTCTAGTTCTAACTTTCATCTGTATTAGTTTAAACAAGTCTGAAGCCATACTTTCATCATTTCTTACTCTACAATAGTATTCCATTATATTCATATCATCTTCTTAATTACAAGTTTTTTACTACTACAAAAAAAGCTGCTTCAAAAATTTGGCTACATATGAGTCCTTTTCCTCTTTCTTTAATTTTTTTTGAGGTAATAGTGTGTTCAAAGGGTATATATATATAGTTTAGTAACTTTGGGGGCACAGTTCCAAATTACTTTCCAGATTGGCTAGATCAATTTACAGTTCCACTAACAATGAATTAATATTCCTATTTTCCCACAGTCCTTCTAACATTTGCCATTTACCCCTGTTTGGGATCAATTTTGCCAATCTGATAAAGTGTAAGGTAAAAACTTAGAATTGCTTTACATGGAATTTATGATTTGCAGCATTTTCTTTTACATATGGCCATTGATAGCTTGAATTTCTTCCTTGGAAAACTGCCTGTTCACATCCTTTGACCATTTTAAATTGAGAAATAAGTGATACTGAAAAAAAGGGAAGAAAAGTATGAAAATGTTAAAGAATCACTAAAAAAAGAAAAAGAAGAGAGTAGAAAGAAGTTCAAAAGAGGACACAAGCAAGCAAAGCAGTATTGAAATTACCAAGTTAAATTTGAAGTTAAAAAAAAAAAAAAAGCACCAAGCTGTCCATAATGGAAATTGATGGTTTCATATGCAGTCTTCTTTTTCTGTTCTTAACAGTATAGTGCAATTTCTGGCACTACTTATCCAGCCTCTACTTGCACTGGCAGATTGGGTCCTCAGAGTATGATATTTACTAAACTCTTCAGGGTTCTAGGGACTGAGGTTGATTTCTAATGCTATGGCTCACAAGTGCCACAAATGTATTTGCATCCATTGAATATGGCAGTCATTCAGAAAATTAGCTTTGAGAAATCAGTTTTCATCAAAGCATTCTCCCAAAGTCGGGGCACAGTCTTTTGCAAGAACATATAGAGTAGCAGAATGTGGGCTTGACTTTAGGGCACATGTGGCTTCTGGAAGTCCTTTTTTTTTGACTCCTCAAAATGTTGCTCTTGGGTATGTCAAAGCTTTCTTGTAAAATCCAGAAGGTACCTTTCCTCAGTGTGTCTTATTTGCTCTTTACTTCAAATGAGGAAGTGGTGGTCAATCATTGATAAGACACCAAAGAGAAGTTAATATTCTTTGAAGGTCAAGGGCCCCTTTCAATAAGAGTTTTGACTGAATTTCTACTTTTCAATAAAGATATTTTCACTTGATAATGGTATCAAGGATTTGTTATTTTTTTTTAAGTGGGATTGGTTCAATTGATCTCTATCCTTAAATTTGTATAAGGAAATGTTGATATTTTCCAAGTTCATAATAATAAAGAAATTCTGAAAAAGAGAAAACCTGGGACACATAATTTACTGCTGGTCCTTTCTCCTAATTTAATGTTAATTTTGACCTTTTTTTCTAATTAATATCTTGACTGCACTCAGCTCATTTTGATAAGGCTCTGTGACATTAATACTTAGTTATTTCCTGTCTTTTAAGATATTTCACCAGTTTCAATTTGTTTGTACTTTTAGTGTTTGCCATGTCAATCATCTTCCAACTCTTTTTTGAAAAGAATATTCATTTTATATATACGTATATATATATATATATACATGAGAATTCTGAATAGCTAGTTTATTTTTACACTCTTTTGTCATTGAAACCTGACCTACCTGCCCCTATCACATGGCAACCTTTCCTCCATGCAGATTCAGTGTATCACCTCATATTATTCTGTCCAGATTTTTTTTGTTTGTTTGTTTGTTTGTTTGGTTTTTTTTGCTGTCATTTATTTATTGTTCTCTAATTCACTGTTTTCATTTCTCAAGGAAGTTAGTACCTGGTTCATGTTTTCCAATACAAACCCTGCTTTCACACGAAGTCTTCAAAAGAAACATTGCTATCTTCTTGAATTCTGAACCTTTAAGCTCAATTTAGTGAAAAAAAAAATGTCTATTTTGTATAAGGCAGTGTGCTATGGGCTGGAGATAACCAAGATATAAGCAAGATACTCATATCCTGGAAGGAGCCCTATTTCTAGTTTCTCTCATTTTTAGTCTAGCACTCTTTCTAAAGCATAGACTTCACCTGGACATTCTCTTGCTTAGATATCTTCAGTGGCTTCCAATTCCATCTAGGAAAAAATACACACTCTTTTGGCTGATATTTAAAGTCTTCGGTCTGACTTCAAATTAACTTTCTAGTCTTATTTCAAATTAATTTTCACATACTTTGTTTCAATCACCCTGGACTACCGAGCTATTCCCTCATTCTTGGTTTGTATTCACTGATCACTTTAGTCTTGAGACTCCTTTTCCTTCAAGGATCCTTTCAGGTGTTGCTTACTCTAGGGAATTTTTTCTGATATCCCCAAATAGGCTCCTCAAACTTTATTGTATTAAACTTATCTGTGCACATGTTGCAGCTTCCTAATACTGGAGATCATAAGCTTCTTGAAAGCAGGAGCTTTTTCTGTCTTTCTATCCCTAGTAGTAGTGTCATGCACACAGAAGATATTTAATGTTTGTTGAATGAAAATTTAGTTACAGATATAATTACCACTTTCTATTTAGACTTGATTTTTGCTTTACAAAAGCTTTTCCAGACTTTTCATGAGTATTCAGATGCAATATATCTAATGAAATGAAACTCTGAATAATCCTTTACATTTTTTCAGTTTTGCCTCATAGAAGTTCTCCTATATCTTCTATTCTCCTCAGCAATGTCTCACCAAATTTTTCTGCCATGACACAGCTAAGTGGAACAGTGAACCGCGGCTGAAGTCAGGAAGACCTGAGTTCAAATCAAGTCTCATATACTTAACTAGCTATTATCCTTGACAAGTCTCTTAATTCCTATTTGCCCCAGTTTCTTCAACCTCTGTAGGATTGTAATGAGGATCAAATGAGATGTGTGTAGATTCCTTAGCACAGAGCCCAGCATGTAAGACTTATTTCCTTTCCCCTTCCATTTCCATGTCCAATTCTACACTCATTCTGAAGCTTTATTTCATCCCTTCTCATCTAGCCTATCATCCTATCCTTCCCTTTACTTTAAAACTCCTAGATTAGGTTTTTTCCTATCTTTGATTTCCCTACTTAGATCTCATTCCCAGCTTCTAGCCTGCTACCTTCTAGTCCATGGACTACTTTCATTAAGATTATGAATTGTATCCCTATAGCAGAAATGTTAACAGCTCCTAAATTTTACTACTTTTGTCATTATGTTCTTGAGATCTTTGGAAATTTCTGTCTCCCTATGCCCAACATACTTTCTCTTCTTGCTCACTGTCTTGACTCCTTCCTCTCTGATGGCAAATAGTGGTTTACCAGCCTATGTGTCTGCCTCAAGCACTTCTAGGGGGACAGAACTGTCTCTAGTTGCCTATTGTGCTGTTTCCCTCAAGCAAAACACAGTGTCCTGTCCTGCTCCTTCTATTCTTCAATTCTCTGGATTGGTATGGCTGTTTGGAATGTTACTCCACTGGTGCTGTGGGATTGATTTCTGTAGCGTGGGTATCTGGAGCTCTGAGGAAGGGGGTATTGAGTATGTGGTAGAACTGTGTTTCTTTTTGTTGTTATTGTTATTTTACTTTATTTTCTCAATAGTATTTTATTTTCCCCAAAACATGCAAGAATAGTTTTCCACATTCATTTTTGTAAGACTTTGTGTTCCAAATCTTTCTTCCTTTCATCCCCCCTCCTTAAGACAGCAAGCAATCAGATATAAATATATGCAATCCTTTTAAACATATTTCCATATTTGTCATGTTGTACAAGCAAAATCAGACCAAAAGGAAAAAACCACAAGAAAGAAAAAGCAAGCTAACAAAGGTGAAAATACTATGCTTTGATCCACATTCTGTCTCCATAGTTCTTGTGGAGTTCTATTTCTAACCCAGACACTCATCTTGTTTATCCCTCTGTGTCATTCTGCACTTCTGCAGAGATTTTTTTGCAATATAGATCTCTGCCCACTGTGAGGCTGGTTATTATGGCCCCACTAAGGTTCTGCCCCTGGAGCACTGCCATAGCACTGGATATCTGTTGAGGCCAGGCAAAATTCTGTAGCACCAGGATCATCTCCATGGCACTGGAAAGGGAAGGAGGGGATAAGAGAAGTGTGAGGCTGAATTTTGTTGTAAGCAATGTGTCCAGTTCATTGAGCTCAAGGCAGACGTCAGTTGATGTTTTGTTTTGAATTTTGGTGTCCTAGATCATAGAGATAGCTGCAGTTGCTTTATCTTTGGCATATAATTTCTGCTTTAGAGAAGTTTGAGAGATTGTAGGGATGAGAATATGTCTAGTATGCCATCTTGATCTATCAACTATTCTTTATTCGTAGTTATTTATTTCATTTTCATTTTACTTATATTATTTTACTAGTATTAGTTTATTTATTTTAACAATTCTTTAAAAAAACAAACTCACTCACTCTTAGGAATTTTCTGCTCCGCTAACTCCACAGTTATTTTTATTTTTATTTTGCTTTCTGCTGAGACAATTGGGGCTAAATGACTTGCCCAGGGTCACACAGCTAGGGAATGTTAAGTGTCTGAGATCAGATTTGAACTCGGGCACTCCTGACTTCAGGGCTGGTGCTCTCCACAGTTACTTTTTACTGTTTCTTTTTGGGAATATTTATGGGAGATGCCTGAATAATCATCAAAAGCCACAACTTGTTGAGTATCTATGTTCCCATGTCTGATATTTCCCTTGAGTGAGATGGCACTTAAGGGGGTCATACAAAAGTAAAGTAGTGCATTAAAACACAGCAAAAATTTAAGTACAACAAGTATTTAATATGTTTCTAACTTTGTGGCTTCATCAAATTCAATTTTTTAAAATGGTTCCTAAAAAGAACAATTAAACCTAATGGAATGTAGCTCTACTGTACATCTAAAAAATACAAAGTGATCACTTTTTTTACATCTGCTTTTATTTTTAATTGTTGAAATAATCACATCCATTTAATTGAAAAGATTTTACCCACAGCAAATGTGTTCATTTATTTTGGTTACTGCTTTCTCGAGGCAGCCAGGATCCTGGCTGGAAGGTTTTACCAGTGCTAGTGGGGTCTTCTGATGGGTTACTCTTTCCAAAGTCAGGAGCTGAAGCATGTCCTTTAATCTGAATTTGAACTGGTGAAGTAATCTCCTTGCTGTCTGCTATTTGAAGTTTTTCTTTTTCAGAAACATTTTTGATTTTTATTTTAACATCTTCTCTATATTTCTCATTCTTCATTATTTCCTGCATGAACACAGAGTAATGGAGGATGTGAAAAATCCTGTTAGACATAATTTGTGGTTATAAAAAGAAAAAACAAGCAGGGACTTCATATATACTTTCCTTAAGAGAACATAAATCATATATAATGTCTGTTCATACTCAGTGTCTATCTATTCAGTGTAAATGTAGAATGGATACTACATCTTATCATCAAATTAGAAAATTAAATTGCTCCATCCTTTTGTTTAGTATAAGGTAATAAAATAGAAGACTATTTAAATAGGCATATTCATCACAAAAATGAAACAAAAAATTTAATCAAAATAAACTCACAGTAGCCATTAACATAGACCAAGACAGATAAAGTTACGTCTTAAAGACACCATTTGAATTTATTGTTCATTTTCTTTTTGGTAATTAGTCATTACTCAGATCTACCACAGTAGAAGTGAAAGCTAAATGAGGAAGTGGCTGGTAGTTTCAGGGTTAGTGTAGATATAAAAGATGTTAGGAACTAGGATATTGCTGTGGCTACTTTTCTTCCTCTCAAAAAAAAAAAAAATTAAAGTAAGAAGTCTAAATTCAAGCAAAATGGGACCAATATTAAACTGTAGATACTTTTTACTGGTATTTACTGGTATCCTCTATTTAGCATTGCATGTTAATGGAAACATAAATATGTATGGAATGAAACCCCTATTTCTAGGCAATTGCCTTTTGAAAAACTGCACCAAATAAATAACATGAAGGATGGATTAGAAGAAGAAAAAGATGGAAGAGTCAGAAGGCTACCGCCCAATATATTAAGGATTGTGGGAATAGAGAAGTACTGTGAAATACGTCAAGGTAGATTAGACAGGACTTAGAAAATAGTAAAATATGAGAAAATAGGCAATCTTGGTGAATGAGTTACAATTTCACTGAAAGAAACAATGAAGTCAGTAGAAATAGATTTTTTTTGGGAGAGATATTAAGGTAGGGTTGGGACATATTATGTATGAAATGCCAGTAGCACAGGTGGAGATATCCTATAAATAGTTGGAAATTCAAGTTTATAGCTAATAAGAAAGGGGACAACTGGAGACATAGATTTGTGGGTTGGCTTCATAGAAATGATATGAGTGAATAATATCAAAGGAGACAGGATAGAGAGGGTAAGTGGGTCCAAGGCAGAACCTTGAATATCTACTTATGGTGGAAGAGGAAGAGAAAACAGGAAGGCACAAGAAAAGAGTAATTAAAGAGAAGACCACTATATCAGAAGCCAATGGAAGGAGGAAGAGGGAGGGAAAGACAGAGAATAAGAACATAAAATAGAAAGGGTGTGGTAAATAATGTCAAATGTTTTAGAAAAGGAAAGGAGGACCAGTGCTAAAAAATAGCTATAGGCTATTTCATCTTGGATGGAGCCTGGGCTTGAGGAAAAAGGAAAAGTAAGTAGGTTTAAAACAGCTGCTGTGGAGAATGAACTAGTGAGTAGCAATGAGGGACCAGTTGAGGTTCTGTAATACAAATTTATAGTAGGTGAAATCAGCACAGACACAATGACTTTCTCCAGGCAAGACTTTTAAGGTGCCAGCTTCAGTTTCCTCATCTGTAAAAAAAAAAAAGGGTCAATAACAGCATCTACTTCCCAAGATTGTTGGGAGGATAAAATGGGATACTTATAAATCCTATTACTGTTATTATTATTATTATTATTATTGTTTATTGATATCTTAAGTTGTGACAAAGGAAGTTTGTGGAGGTGGGCAACATTAAAATACATGAGCAGGCAAAAAGTTATCAAACTGCACATACCCTTTGACCCAGCAGTGTTTCTATTGGGCCTATATCCCAAACAAATCATAAAGGAAGGAAAGGGCCCCACATGTGCAAGAATGTCTGTGGTAGCCCTTTTTGTAGTGGCTAGAAACTGGAAACTGAATGGATGCCCATCAATTGGACAATGGCTGAACAAAATATGGTATATGAATGTTAGGGAATATTACTGTTCAGTAAGAAACGGCCAGCAGAATGATTTCAGAGAGGCCTGGAGAGACTTGCATGAACTGATGCTGAGTGAAATCAGCAGAACCAGGAGAACATTATACACAGCAACAAGATCATATGATGATCAATTCTGATGCACATGGTTCTCTTCAACAATGATGTGATTCAAACAAGTTCCTATTGTTCAGCAATGAAGATAGTCATATACATCCAGAGAAAAGCCTGAGGGAACTGAGTGTGAACCTCAACACAGCATTCTAACTCTTTCTGTGAATATTTCCCTGCATTTTGTTTTCCTTCTTAGGTTGTTTTTTTCCCCCCCTATCTTTCTAGATCTGATGTTTCTTGTGCAGTAAGATAACTGTATAGATATATATATATACATATATTGGATTTGTCATATAATTTAACATATTTAGCATGTATTAGATTACCTGTCATCTAGGGGTGGGAGGTGAGGGGAAGAAGGGGAAAAGCTTAGACCAAAAAAAAAAAAAATTTTTTTTGCAAAGGTCAATGTAGAAAAATCACTCATATGTTTTGTAAATAAAAAGCTTTTAACACAAAATAAATAAAATACATGAGCAGGGGTCAAAAACAGGTATGGAGGGGCAGCTAGGTGGTGCAGTGGATAGAGCACCAGCCCTGAAGTCAGGAGGACCTGAGTTCAAATTTGGTCTCAGACACTTAAAATTCCCTAGCTTTGTGACCCTGGGCAAGTCACTTAACCTCAACCGCCTCAGCAAAAAGCAAAAAAACAAACAAACCCCAAAACCACAAATAAACAGATATGGAGATGAGAAAAGTCAAAGTATGAAAGATAAATGGGAACGGCAGAGAGTCAAGGGACTTCAGGTTACAATCAGGGTATGAGTGAAAAATTGAGTTAAAATGAGAGTAAGTTGTATTTCCAATTGGAATGTAAAAGTTCAGGGTTTTATAGACAATTTAGTTCTGTGAGAGGCAAGGTCTAAAATGTGAAACATGGCATACTGAGAAGTGGAAAAAGGGGAATGCGAAGAAAATGAGGAATGTGTAAATATTATTTTGGTTAATTTAAGAAATGAAGCTCTTGAGAAGGATGGCAGGAAATGGGAAGGAAATGCACTAGGTGCTGAAATTGCTGGGAAAGGAAAATTCTTCAGATAAAGGACAGTAATAAGGTCCAGGAGCCTGCATAATTATATATACAATGGATTTTGAAGGAAGAAAGTTAGTGAAGGATGGTAGCAGAGCAGAGGTGGGAAGCTGAGGTATACCAATACCTCCTCTGGTCTTACAAAGTTGAGGGATGTGGGGAACCAGTGGCTTTCTGTGGAGAGGGTTTCTAGGAATGTGGTATTCTCAAGGGGAAAGCCAGGTTTCTCTGTTAAAGTGAGAAGTGGGAAGGGTATTGTAGGAATCACTATCTATAATAAGTTAATTGCTTATACTCTCTGAAAATTCAAAATAACTATCTTTTACAGAAATTTTAAAAATGTGTTGAAACTGAAAGAAGTGGACACATTAAAAAAAAACTTTCATTATATCTTGGGGGCTAAAAAGAATTAGAAGTCATTTAACTTTCTATTCAAAGGAGGAATCCTTTAAAAATATTTTTCAATAAGATTTTATTTTTCCAAATAACATGTTGTTTAACTCATAACATAGTGTTCAACATTCACCTTTTCAAAACCTTGTGTTCCAATTTTTTCTCCTCCTTCTCTTCCTTCCCCCCCCCGCCCAAGATGGCAAGCAATAAACATGTGTAATTCTTCTAAACTTATTTCCATACATATTTGTCATGCTGTGTAAAAAAAAAAATCAGGTCAAAAGGGAAAAAATACAAGAAAGAAAAAATAATAATAAGCAAACAAATAACAACAACAAAAGGGGAAAATATACTTTGATACACATCAGGAATCCTTTTTATAAATATATTACTAAATTATAATTTTTAACAATCCTAACAATTGAGATACTAACCATGCAAAAAACTGTTTTGATGTGTCTTTGATCAGTTATTTGGGTTATGAGGAATAAACTGATGCTATATAGTGTATGTATAAAACTTTAGTTATAATTATTCTAAAACCTGAAATTCTATTCCTTAGAGGAATGGCCTGAACTCACAGCCCTGGGATAGGCTTGAAGGGATGTGGAAGAAAACTAATAATGAAGGAATGAAGTATGAATATCACTATTCATTGGTTCTAAGAAATGACCAAAAACTTGGCTCAGTTAAAGAGAGAAAAACTAAGAGCAAGCCAGTAAGGAACAGAGTCAAAATACAATAGAAAATTAATCAAAGAGGAAATCTCATGCTGAGTGCAACAGGGATGGGAGAGGTTTACAGATCCTGAAATAATGATGAAGAGACTTGGGATTATGACCTGTGCATATCAGCTACAGAACTTGAGGATCTGAAGAGAAGATTTGGGAGGAGGAGGTAGGGAATGGATTTTATCACCACCATTGTCTTTATCTGAAAGGTTATCATGTGGAAGACTGATTAGGAATGTTCTGCTTGGCAGTAGAAGGCAGAATTATGAACAATCTATGAAAGTTGCAGATGTGCAAATTTAGTTTTTACATAGGCATAAATTTCCTCATTATTATACTGCCTCAAAATTGGCACACACTGTCTTGGGAGGTACTGGGTAAGTATGGCTAATTAGAGGTTTACAAGTAAAAATTGATGATGCCTCTTGTTGATGCATGATTTGGATTTGATTTCAACTGTGATTCTGTGAGGCCTAAGCTTAAGATTCCAGGTCTCTTCTGGAATCCTTTTATACTTTTCTTCTAGGTAGAAGAAATAATCTCATAATTTAGGGCCAAACCAGTCATTGCAGTATAATTAGGAGAATATGATTTATGCAGACTAATCAGTTGCATGAAGGCAGCAGCAAAGAGGGCACCTGCAGAGTTAGAGAACTAAGGAAAGCCTGGAGCTCAAGGTACACATGGCTTTGGAAGACAGATACTAAAGTCTTTTTCAGATGGGAGCTTGGAAAAATAAATGGGGAAGGGGGCTCTCCAAATTCAGAGTAAGTAAATCTAGGTGAGGCAAATTTCTTTATATCTTGTAGGACTGAAGCTGATAAGAATAAGACTAAGCATTGGGGGGCCTTTTCCCCCCAAGTTTTCCACACTTACGGCTTATAGGCAGCCAGAATCAAGAATAGAACTTGACAGTCAGAAATCAGTCATAAGGGGAAAGGGAGAGAAGGATAAGGTCTATTTTCTTGCAGTTGGTACTTTGAATGATAGGATCAAAGATCTAGAGATGAAAGGACCTTAGAGGACATCCAGTCCAATTTTTTCACTTTATAGATAGAAAACTGATGTCTATGGAATAATGTGCTCAGTGTCATATTAGTCATTTTACAAATAAAATTTGTAAATTTTATTCTTTATTTTCTATTAAATACTTTCTCTCCATCCTCTCATTTTCAGTAGTGTTTTGAACAGAACGTGAATTAATGAAAAAAAGTGTGTTTTTAAAGCATTTACTATGTACCAAATAGTTTAGAAAATTCTTGGGATACAAATGCAGCCAGTCCCTATCTTAAAGATATGGCATTTAAATGGGGGAGAAAACACCTACAGGGCAGTGATGCTAGGGAACTGGGAGGCGAGTAGGTAGTACTGGTGCTGTGTCTAGACTCTACTTAAATTAAAATTTGGCATCTGAAACTTATGAACTGTGCGAACCTGGACAAATCACCTAACCTTTGTCTGCCTCAATTTTGTCAACTGTAACACTGTAATTGTCCTCACAGACTGAAAGAAACTGCTTTATGCATTCTTTTCAAATAAGAGGTTATGGCCAGAGATAGCTCATTAACACATCAATTCCCAACTCATAGGCTAACAGGTTCTGAACCCACATTAGCTATCTGTGAAAGAAAAAGAACTTAAGCATGGTCTTCATTCTTCCTCCTCTATATATGCAATTTCTCTACCCAGAGCTCTTCCAAGTCAGCCCTTCCTTTATGACAGTTACTACTTCTGCAAATGGCTGTGCTAAAAGACTACAATGGTCACCACAAGAAGACCATATATGAGTTAGTCACCTTTTCCAGTAGATAGATGGGTTAAAACTTTGAGTTGTTAAAAAAAATTTATTTAAAAAAAAAGAAAACCTTTCATTTTGGGGAAGAATAATTTTTCTTTTTTCTTTTTAAAACTAATTACAACCAGACCCTTTCTGACATCGTCCAGGAAAACTAAACAGAACATAAATCATTTATGTGACGGGACCTAGTCTTATAAATATTTGGAATAGTCAAGATGATGGGAGTTATAGTTAGGTTAAGAAAAGAGCAATTTATGTAATTAAAGATAAACAGAAGTCATCTGTGAAAAAAATCAGTTTTAAAGTGCTTAAAAATCAAAGAATTTCCCTCATATTTTCTCAGATATAAAATATTAAATCTCAGTATATATGTAAAATAAATATTATATATTCCTACTGAATTCTTAAAGGGCTATGAAAGAAGGTAATTACATCTTTAGCTCAATGATGTAGACTGGACATAAAGTCAAGTTGCCTTGAATCCCTATATCCTTTTTTTTTTTTTTTTTTTTTTTTAAATTTAAAGTAACTAAAATTGAGTGCAGCTTTTAAAAAACCTGAGTGTCCAAGATAGTTCCAGGATTGGCCCAACTTTGGATAGGTAAGAATTTTAGGAAGCTGTTGAAATTTTATTTAAGATATTAGCATTAATACTTTAAAAAGGAATGATTAGAATAAATATGTACATAACTCATTCATGAATCTGCACATACAGTCATACATAAAAACTGTTTTTAGAGGTTTGATCAGGTTGTAAAAAGTCTTGCATTATCTCTAAACTGACTTAAAATGGAATTCTTCTATTACAGATATGGAGGCACTGTTAATGCTTAGGTAAAAATGTTAATTTTACATAAGTAAATGTTGAGGAGGCAAGCAAACAATAAATGAAAGAATGAATAGAAAGAATGAAAATGCTATGTTGTGGTTCACACTCAGTTCCTACAGGCCTCTCTCTGGGTATATGGCTTTCTTCATCACTGAACAATTGGAACTGGTTTGAATCATCTCACTGTTGAAGAGAACCATGTCCTTCAGAAATGATCATCCTTTACTCTTGTTGTTGCCATTTATGATGATCTGATAATGTTCATTTCACTTAGCGTCAGTTCATGCAAGTCTTTCCAGGGCTCTCTGAAATCATCCTGCCGGTCATTTCTTACAGAACAATAATATTCCATGACATTCATATATCATAATTTATTTAGCCATTCTCCAATTGATGGACATCCATTCAGTTTCCAGTTTCTAGCCACTACAAAAAGAGCTGCCACAAACATTCTTGCACATGTGGGGCCCTTTCCTTCCTTTAATATCTCTTTGGGATATAAGCCCAATAGAAACACTGCTAGGTCAAAGGGTATGCACAGTTTGATAACTTTTTGAGCTTAGTTCCAAATTTGCTCTCCAGAATGGCTGGATCCGTTCACAGTTCCACCAATAATGAGTCAGTGTCCCAGTTTTCCCACATCCCCTCCAACATTCGTCATTATCTTTTCCTGTCATCTTAGCCAATCTGGCAGGTGTGTAGTGGTATCTCAGAGTTGTCTTAATTTGCATTTCTCTGATCAGTAGTGATTTGGAGCATTTTTTCATATGACTAGAAATAGTTTTAATTTCATCATCTGAAAATTGGCTGTTTATATCCTTTGACCATTTATCTATTGGAGAGTGGCTTGAATTCTTATAAATATGAGACAAGTCTTTGTATATTTTAGAAATGAGGCCTTTATCAGAACCCTTAAATGTAAAGATGATTTCCCAATTTATTGCTTCCCTCCTAATTTTGTCTGCATTAGCTTTGTACAAAAACTTTTAATTTAATATAATCAAAATTATCTATCTGGTGTTCAATTAAGAGTTCCATTTCTTCTTTGGACACAAATTTCTTCCTTCTCCACAAGTCTGCGAGGTAAACTATCTTATGTTCCTCTAATTTGCTTATAATATCACTCTTTATGTCTAAATCCTGAACCCATTTAGATCTTATCTTGGTATGTGGCATTAGGTGTGGGTCAAGCCCTAATTTCTACCATACTGGTTTCCAATTTTCCCAGCAGTTTTTGTCAAATAGTGAGTACTTATCCCAAAAGCTGGGGTCATTGGGTTTCTGATCCTATAATCTTATGAACACAATGAAGACACTGCTAGAGTGGAGAATGGCATAAGGAAAGATGCATAAATGGTAAAGCATTTGACATATTTTATAGTGGTGTTCTGGCTGAAGTATAGGGCATATCAAAGAGAATAAAGCAAAGATGAGAGGAAGGAGATTATGGAGCCTTGAATGCCATCATAATGCTATTGGCAGGGAAATGATTGTAAGACTAAGCTGGAAGACACCTAGTGCATCTAAACCAATTATTTAATTAAGTAATCAATCATAGCACAGAAGTTTAAATGAAAAGAAATGAGTTTTGAAGGAAAAGTGATGCGTTTAGTTTTGAACTGATAGAACAGAAGATGATAGGACATCCAGTTGGAAATATCCAAGAGGTGTTTGAAAATTAAGACCTGGAGCTCAAGAGGGACTTCTGTATGGACTGTGTATAAAAATTTGGGAGTTGATGATAGCTGAAGGCTTCAGGATGGCTAATATGCCAAGAGAAAGGGTAGAGGATAGATTGAGGATTGTATCTTGAGGACTGCCACATTAAAAGGAGTAGGTAAGCAAGGGCAATAAATGAAGGAAACAGAAGGTATTATTAGTAATGGAAGAGGAGAGCTGGCAGAGCAATTTTGATGTTAACTCTCACTGAAAATGATTTAAGAGTGGCCTAAAATGGAAAATTGTGAGTAAGATTGGATGTTGAGATCATGAAGGAAGATGAGTGCCTTGGAGTTTGGTAGATAATTGTTATGTACGGGGAGAGGGTAGTATAACAATAGTGAGAATTTCAAAAAAAGGGGGGGTTACTAAATGATCATGGAGAAGTAAAGACCAAGGAAGTGATAGTGAAAAGTAGGGAGTTTGTTAAACTTCCTTCTCCCTAAAAGTTGAAAGAAATAGAAGGAGAAATGGTTTGCATTGCAGGAAGATTGCAATTAAGGAGGGAATGTTTTAGTTTGACACAGGGGAAAGAAGAAGGCGGCAAGGGGGAAAGGTCAAATAAGAAGGGGAATTTATATAATAGAGGAGAAAATTTGTAGGGGACAATGGAAGGGATTGATTATGGTGGGGACATATGGGAAAGATCCTGGGGACAGAAAGTTGAACTAGAAGGATCAATTGAGAATTAATAACAGAGGGACAAGGGAAGCCAAAGGTAGAGAGAGGGAGGGACATAGTTGAGAGAGGATGGGACTATCCAAGTAGAAATATCCAACAGGCACTTAAAAATTAAGATCTGGAGCTCAAGAGGGAGCTCCATATGGACTGGGCACAAAAACTTGAGAGTTGTGAGAGTGTTATTTTGGTTACTTGGAGGAACATAGAATGAAATAATTCCCAAGATTTCATGAAGAATGATACTGTGACAGAAGGGTGATACCATGTGCCTCTGCTGCAAACCTGAGAGCCAAATCCTAGTGCTGGTTGATTACAGGTCATAATGGTAGCAAGGAGAGAGGATGATGGTGGGCCAGACGTACAACAATAACCATACCATAACTTATTCAACTATTCTCCAACTGATCGGCGTCCATTCAGTTTCCAGTTTCTTGCCACTACAAAAAGGGCTGCCACAAACATTTTTGCACATGTGGATCCCTTTCCCTCCTTTAAGATCTCTTTGGGATATAATCCCAATGGAAACACTGCTGGGTCAAAGGGTATGCAATGTTTGATAACCTTTGGGGCAATGTTTGATAACCTTTGGGGCAAAGTTCCACATTGCTCTCCAGAATGGTTGGATCTGTTCACAGTTCCACTAACAATGTATCAGTGTCCCAGTTTTCCCAACATCCCCTTCAACATTCCTCATTATCTTTTCCTATCTTAACCAATCTTAACGAATTTGAGAGGTACAATTCTAAATTGCTATAAAATTCTTCTTTACATTGAGCCAAAATCTGCCTCCCTATAATTTTTATCAGTTGGTATTATTTCTGCCCCCTAGAGCTACAAAAAAGAAACTGAACCCTATTTCCATATGCTAAACAATATGGTGTAGGGGAAAGATATTGGTTTGAGCTTAGAAAGATCTGGGTTTAAGGTCTATGTGACCTTGGCCAAATATTTGAAATTTTTTCATCTGAAAAATGACAATAAAATACTTTCAATATTTATTTTACAGGAATGCTGTGGGCAACATCCTCTCTAAACATCAATATGGCATGTAAATATGAGTCATTATGATGATAAACCATTCAAATATTTGAAGATAGTCATTCCCCCTTGCCAACTCCTCAGGAGGCAAGGCATGGTGAATACTAGGCCTGAATTCAAGTCTGTCCTCTGACAATATAGTAGTTGCACAATGGGTGACTCACAACTTCTCAGTGCTCTAGGCAACTCTTTTAAGACTCTAATTGCTGAGGTGTAGAATGGATGAATAGGAATTTTATTATGCAAGAATTTCCTACATCAAACTTAAATTACTAGTCATTGACTATTTTGTCCTGTGAACCTAACCTGCATCTATTGAGATAATCATATGTTTGTTGTTAATGTGGTTATTGATATAGTCAATTATGTTAATAGTTCGATAATATTGAACCATCCCTGCATTCCTGGTATAAATCCTACTTGGGTATGATTTTCTGTAATCTCTTTGCTGATATTTTATTTAAGATTTTTGCATCAATATTCATTAAGGAGATTGGTCTATAATTTTCTTTCTCTGTTTTCATTCTACCTAGTTTAGGTGTCAGTACTATGTCTATGTCATAAAAGGAATTTTGTAGGAGTCCTTCATTCCCTATTTTTTCAAATAGTTTATATAGTATTGGAGATTAATTGTTCTTTAAATGTTTGGTAGAATTCACATGTAAATCCATCTGGTCCTGGGGATTTTTTTCTTAGGGAGTTAATCCAAGCTTTTGGGATAAGAACCCACTATTTGACAAAAACTGCTGAGAAAATTGGAAACTAGTATGGAAGAAACTAGGCATTGACCCACACCTAACACCAAGATAAGGTCAAAATGGATTCATGATGTAGACATAAAGAATGATATTATAAACAAATTAGAAGAACGTAGGATGGTTTACCTCTTAGATCTGTGGAGGAGGAAGGAATTTGTGACCAAAGAAGAACTAGAGATCATTATTAATCACAAAATAGATAATTTTGACTATATCAAGTTAAAAAGTTTTTGTATAAACAGAACGAATGCAGACAAGATTAGAAGGGAAGCAATAAACTGGGAAAACATTTTTATATTCAAAGGTTCTGACAAAGTCCCCATTTCTAAAATATATAGAAAACTGATTCAAATTTATAAGAATTCAAGCCATTCTCCAACTGATAAATGGTCAAAGGATATGAGCAGACAATTTTCAGATGAAGAAATTGAAACTATTTCTAGTCATATGAAAAGGTTCTCCAAATCACTATTGATCAAAAAAATGCACATTAAGACAACTCTAAGATACCACTACACATCTGTCAGATTGGTTAAGATGACAGGAAAAGATAATGACGAATGTTGGAGGGGATATGGGAAAACTGGAACACTGATGCATTGTTGGTGGAACTGTAAACGGATCTAGCCATTCCAGAGAGCAATTTAGAACTATGCTCAAAAAGTTATCAAACTGTGCATACCCTTTGACCCAGCAGCATTTCTATTGGGCTTATACCCCAAAGAGATCTTAAAGGAAGGAAAGGGACCCACATGTGCAAGAATGTTTGTGGCAGCCTTTTTTTGTAGTGGCTAGAAAATGGAAACTGAATGGATGCCCATCAATTGGAGAATGGCTGAATAAATTATGGCATATGAACGTTATGGAATATTATTGTTCTGTAAGAAACGACCAACAAGATGATTTCAGAGAGACCTGGAGAGACCTACCTGAACTGATGCTAAGTGAAATGAGCAGAAGGAGATCATTATACACGGCAACAAAACTATTGGATAATCAATTCTGATGGACATGGTTCTCTTCAACAATGAGGTGATTCAAACCAGTTCCTATTGTTCAAGAAAATCATATACATCCAGAAAGAGGCCTGTGGAAAGTGAGTGTGGAACACAACATAGCATTTTAGTGCTTTCTGTGAATGTTTGCTTGCATTTTGTTTTCCTTCTGAGGTTGTTTTTTTTTTTTTTCCTTTTTCTAGATCTGATTTTTCTTGTGCAGCAAGATAACTGTATAGATGTGTATATACATATTGGATTTATCACATATTTTAACATATTTAACATGTATTAGACTACCCGCCATTTAGGGGAAGGGGTGGGAGGAGGGAGGAAAAAATTTGGAACAGAAAATTTTGCAAAAGTCACTGTAGAAAAATTACTCATATGTTCAAAAAGAATTTCCTATTATCAATGAAATTTTAAGTCCCCAGTCCTTTCTTCACTGGTCTAAACATCTCTATTGTCCTCAACAATTTCTTTATGTTGGCTTTGTTTTCAAATCCTCTAGCATCCTGGTACCCTTTCTCTTTTATCAATATGCAAACACATAAAAGGCTTGAGATTTAGTCAGACTTGATTTCTAACTAGATTGTGACTACAAGCCTATGACTTAAGAAAGTTCTAAAGAAACTGAGGTTAAACTGCTTTAACCTAAGATCACAAAGCTATTTAAGTGTCACAGGAGGTCTGAATCTAGGCCTTCTTGATTCAAAGCCTCATATTTTCCACTATTATGTTGCATCTCTTCAATCTGGCAATGATCCTTTAAAAATGTGGCAGGTAATTAACAATATCTGTATCTCAAAGGGATCATAAAAGAAGGGAAAAGGAAATACATGTCCAAAAATGTTTATAGCAACATTTTTTATGGTGGCAAGGAAATGGAAATTGAGTGGGATGGCTATCTATTGGGGAATAGCTAAATAAGTTTTGGTATATATGGATGTAATAGAATACTATTGTTCTGTAAGAAATAATCAGCTGACTGATTTTAGAAAAGCCTGGAAACACATGAAAACTGATGCTGAGTGCAGTAACAGCAAAATTGTGAGTTGATTAACTGAAGCAAGTCTGTGGGTTGATTAACTATGACAGACTTGGCTCTTCGCAATACAGTGCTTGTATTGCATAATACAATACAACATGGTGATCCAAGGCAATTCCAATGGAACTGATATGGAAGATGCCATGACCATCCAGAGAAAGAACTGTGGAGACTGAATACTGATTGAAGCATGCTATTTTTGCTTTTTTTTCTTTCTTTCTTATTTTTCCTTTTTGCTTTCCTTTTTCTTTCACAACATGATTAACAAGGAAATATGTTTAAAATGATTGTATATGTATAACCTATATAGGATTGCTTATTGTCTTGGGGAAGGGGGAGATAAGGGAGGGAGAGAGAAAAAAATTTGGTTTACAAAGATGAATACTAAAAACTATCTTTACATGAAATTGGAAAAAAACCAAAATACTATTAAAGTGAAAAAAAAAATGTGCAGGTAGAGCTGGACACTGGAATGCAGATGTAGTCTGACACATTCAGGGCACAGTGAGGCTATTAATTTACTTGTGAATGCTGTATTTCTATTAATATAGAATAAGACCATATCAGTGGTTTTTTTAGCATTTATATCTCTTTGGAGGCTAAATGAAGCTTGGCGTTAACTTAAACTCTGTAGCTATTGTTTTTTTTGCTTGTTTAACTTTGAATTGCTGTAAGATAGGTCTTTTCTCATTCTACATTTTATTAAACTTGAATTTTTGAACACTAAGGTGGGATTTTCCATTTATATCTATTAAATTTCATCTTGTTGATTCCGGTTCATAATTCTTGTCTATTATATAATTTTATATCTTGATTGTTATCTATCACAAACTATCTTCTGCCTCCCCCCAGCTTTATGTTATCTGCAAAATTATAAGCATGCCATATGTATCTTAAAATTACCAATAAAGATTTGAGTCCAGGTCTCTGTGACCCATGTGCTAAAATCTGCATCTAGTTTGACACAAATCTATTATTTGACACTCTTTGGGTTCTATGAATTCACTTGATGGTGGGTTATATTAAATAATTTGCTAGAATCAAATTATGCTACACCCATGGCATATCATTCCTCTACCCTCTACACTCTAAAATAAATTACAGGTTTGTTGGATATAATATGATTTAAATTCACATGTTAATTTCATGTAAAATTATTTTATCAAATACATTTTCATTAGACTGTCCATGAAATGGCAAGGGTCTCAACAATATATGTGTAAATAGAATTTCTCAATCAAAATAATTTTCCCCTTCTTTTTCTCTATCAAGAAAGCAGTATTTGTATGGATTGGTGGCCAGATACACACATAAGCTCAGTGTGCTGAATTCACAATTATAGTTACTCACTAGAATGGGATGCTATATGAGAAGCAGCATACTGCAGCAGATACAGGGTTGGCCCACAGTCAGGAATACCTGGGGTCAAGTCCTGTATCTGATATATAGTAGATGTGTGACCCTACCCAAGTCACTTTACCTCTTGCTGCTCCATGTGACTGAGGCTATTTGCAAATATGAACTGCTCATCAGCATCAGTGGAGTTCCTCAAACCAATAAAACCACAGGTACAGAACAACAACAATAAGGACAACAAAATAATGGGTGTGCACATATATGTATGTTATAGACCATGGCTAAAATCAATTGATTTATGTTATCAACATCAAAAATCATCATAGTAGTGGTAAATCATATGATATTTTTGTTTTTAATAGAATGGCTTATTTTAAAATAATTTTCATTAGGGAATTCTTGAATTTTCTACTTTTAATAATTATTTTCTAGGTATTATTCTTGTTTTCTGTCCTTAGCAAGAAGGCAGCAGGGTAAAATGGAGAGAATGCCAGGTTTGCAATTAAAAAATATCAGTCCAGGGGCAGCTAGGTGGCGCAGTGGTTAGAGCACCAGCCCTGAAGTCAGGAGGACCTGAGTTCAAATCTGGTCTCAGACACTTCCTAGCTGTGTGACCCTGGGCAAGTCACTTAACCCCAATTGCCTCAGCAAAAAAGCAAAAAAAAAAAAAAAAAAAAATATCAGTCCAAATTTCACCATCATTTTAAAAGTGTAACAAGCTACCTACCTCCTAGGGAATCCAGCATCCTCCTTTGTTAAATGAAGAGATGGGACAAGATCATTCTTTCTCAAAATGTTTTTGTTGCTGTTGTTGTTGTTGTTGCACATAGTCTTGTATAATTATTTTGTTTGAGAAACTGGGGGAAACACTAAGGGACAGTTGGGAAATTCAAGAATGTATGATTGCAAATGGAATCTCTGGGCAGTGTGCCAAGGCATACTTTTTGAGAACCACTAAACTAGATGATGCTTTATCTCTAAATCTATGCTTCAACACTACTGAAATGAGGTGGTTTTTTTTTGTTTGTTTGTTTTTGTTTTTTTAAATCTTCCTGGTGAAAACTAAACTGTTAATGGCAAAAGAATTCACACTGGAATTAAAAAAATGAAAAAAATAGATATTGGTAAATGACTAGAAGACTGATGATAGTGACATATATTTTTAATCCCTGACATTCAATTTTTTTTTCTAATTTATGTTTTATCTCAGCAGTGAAATAACTATAGTTTCAAAACAACTTTTTGGATAGCATTCAGATTAGTTAAATGTTAAGAATTTAAAGGCATGCTTAGTTGATGTGCTGGTTATACATACTTTTTTTTTGGGGGGGGGCTTGTAAAAATCTATTATGTGGGGCAGCTTGATGGCGCAGTGGATAGAGCACAGCCTTGAAGTCAGGAAGACCTGAGTTCAAATCTAGTCTCAGGCACTTAACACTTCCTACCTGTGTGATCCTGGGCAAGTCACTTAACCCCAATTGCCTCAGAAAAAATAAAATAAAAAATAAAAATAAAAAATCTATTATGTGATTAGAAGAGGAAGAGGTAAAGATTAAAAATCAATGTAATGTAAAAACAAAACATGAATAAAAATTTATAAATATGAAGACATATTTTTCTGAAAAATATTTTATCTTAAATCACCCCAAATATTAGCTTGGACAATCTATTTTCTACAGAAAGATAATCTATTTTCTACTTTCAAAATATGAATTATTGTCAACAGAAAAATTGTATTTTTCCGTGCAAAAATGTAGACCTAGTATCAAAACAAACAAAAAAAAGCAAAAAAACCCAATTAGACAGAAGATGAAATATTAAAAGTGAATACAGAAATGTGATAAGTATGGGTGGGCCGGTTGTTTTAGGCCAACCCTTAAGGAATTTCTGAATATTATAGCTTTTCAGGGTAACAAGTTGCCTTCAACATTTCAATTCAGGGCATGAGGCGCTCTTGGCCAACTTACTTACAGTACTCAAAATCAAAAGAAATTGGTTTAGAAAAAAACTACTAGAAAATAAATTTATTGAAGGTAGGTTCATTGAAAGTGTTTCCACATGTCCCATTCATCTAGCATATAGCAATAAATATTTGTTGCACTGAATTGAGGACAAAGATGTCAGTCCAGGTGCAATATACTAAATATGCTGACTGACAACCCACTGAGAGATATTATCTTCTATATAAGTATAGTATAGATATTGGTTCTTTCTATAGACACATTTCAGGCCCTCATAGCTTATCTAAATTATTTCAAAAGCCTCCTTAATTAGAGGCTCTATAAACTATCCTACACTCTGATGTCAAAATAATTTTCCTTAAGCACAAATCCGACCCTGTTACTTACCTCTTCAATACACTCCAGTGGCTTTCTATCACCCTTAGGATTAAATATAAACTTTCTAATTGGCTTTTAAAGCCTACATATAACCTGGCCCCAACCTGACTTTTCAGCAGCCCTGGATATTACTTGCCATTCCATACTCTGATCCAGGCAAACTAGCCTTCTCTCTATTCCTCACACAACAATCCATTTCTACTCCTTTGTACTAGGCATCTTACATCCATGCCCACCAAATATACTCAATTTTCACATAAATAGGGATTGTTTCATTCTTTGTATCATCAATATCTAGCACAGTGTCTGGCACATAATAGACACTTAAATTCTTGTGAGTTGATTGAAATTATGTTAACAGTGCTCTATTCATGTACAATAAAATCCTATTAAATGCATTGTCCCAATTGGATAGCAAGAAAGAAGGAAAAAGCTCAATTAAAGGGATCTTTTCCTCTTGAAACCTGTGCTGCAAAGAAACCCTTGAACAGTGTAAGTTTCAGAAGACCTGGGTATAGTCTTGAATCTGTTCGAAATTAGATATGTACCTGGGACTAACCAATTTCTTTCTGTGTGATGATGTGTGTTGTCATGAGTAAAATGACAGTCCCCTAAATTCTTTTCATCTAGTAAATAGCACCATTCTAATCTCTATCATAATATAGTATATAGTAGGGAAAACATTTGTTCATGCTTTGTCTTTTTTTTTTTTAAACCTCACACCCCATACTTTTCTGTTCTACTGAACAAAATGGGATGAATAATGTTGTGATGCTGACTGTTGATGACATTTGAAGTGTATTTCAAAAAATCATTGAAAGAAGTGAGACAAGATAAGGTGGGAGAACACCTTTTTTAAAAATAAAAAACATATAATTTATCTTTAACTTTCATCACATTATTTCTATTTTTACTTCCTCTCTAACTTTTTGTTGCTGGTATCATCATTTCTATTTATTGTCAACTGTCCTTCATTCCTATAGCCCCAGTACCCAAAGAAGACTAACTTTTTTTTCTTTCTCTTTTTTAGTTGGGGAAGGGGAATGAGAAGATGAGACATGAACATTCAACTGGATCCTGAAGAAGGGCTTTGCTACTGAGAAATAATACTAACACCAGCATGGAGTGAGGAACAAATGTAATGAGAAAATGATACAACTTTTTATTTCGTTATGTTGGATATTTACAATGTGGTTTCACTGCTTGACTTAAAATATGGTCTCAGAATTCCAAGGATATCCATGTTCAAATATGAGTGCAAAGCACGTTCCAAAGCCAAATATAAATGAATATTTATTCATGTTATTCATTTAACAAATTAATAACCTCCATTTAAATGCATAGCTGACAATAAATTGTATTTTAAAGATGAGTTAAGGCAGGGAGCCAAAGATATCTAGTTAAAGCCAAAATTATGACATGGCAATAAAGTTTCTTAATATTTTTGGAAGAAATTAAAACCCATTATTTCACAAAATTAGGGCATAAAATAAAGTCTTAATAACATACAGAAAATGGAAACCAGGACTAGAAAAATCACTACAATTTAGGCATTATAAAATTTTTGATAATGTAAAGTTTTAGGTGAACAGATTCTGAAGTCAGGAAGATTTAGTTTCCAGTTCAGTTTCTGACACTGGCTATATAATCATGCATCACAGTTTTGTCATTTGTAAAATGAGAAGAATGGCACTGATAGCCTTTGAGGTCCCTTCAAGCTGTAAATCTTGCGATACTCTGGACTATGTAATTCCATTAAACTGATAAGCAGCTTGAGGACGAGGGCTATCTTCTGCTTTTATTTCATTCATTCATTCATTCACTCACTCATTCATTTATTTATTTAGTATCTCTAGTGCTTAGCATAGTGCCTGGCACATAGTAGGTACTTAATAAATGCAAGATGAACATTATGAAAATGTGTAGGAGGCTAAGTCCTTTAGTCCAATACCCTCATTTTCCTAATAACTGAGGTAGAGAGAAATTAAATGACTTGGCTAAGGTCACACATGTAGGAAGGTGTTGGGCAAGTCTTCCAGGGCAAGACCTCTCAGTGTCTCCTAAAATCATTTAAGACAATAAAATATGACAAAATCACTTGATCTATAATGTAAAGTTAATTTCTATATTGGAAATTGCTCTCATTTATGAAATTAGAAGACTATATTTTTAAAATGTTCAATAGGTATCAGAACTAGACCTTTATAAAAATTCTATGATATTGCTCCACTGGAGCATGGAGGTGACCCTGGATTATTGAAGGTCTTGATAGTAAAGTCTGAATTCCATGTATGACTTTCTAATGTACAAATGTAGACACAGTTTATTTTTTCTTCTGGGTTCCAGGTTCACTATCACCAAATGATTACTGTTCATTGTGAATTACTTGTCCCATAGACACCTCAAATTCAGTATGTTCAAACAACTTTTTTCTCTTAAAACTATCCTTCTGACCTTTCCTATTTTGAGGATCTTCCTATCAGCCTCCCAGACTTGATATTTCAGTGTTAGACTCTTGTTGATTTGCCCACCTTCCATATGCAATATAAGTCCTCAGATCTTGCTATTTCTACTTCATATTTTCATCTTGTGTCTGTCCCCTTATTAGTGATATAGCCACTACATTAGTGGATACCCATAACTCTCACCTAGACAATTATGAAGGCTTTCTAATTGGTCTCTCCTCAAAGTCTCTTCCAATTCCACTCCAGATGCTAAAATAATTATCTTAGAGTATAGATATGACCATGACAATTCTTTACTCAAATACCAGTGACTTTCTGCTGCCTTTTAAAATGAAATATAAATTTCTTTGTTTGGGTTTTAAATCCTTTTCCTACTTGTTCCCAACTTTATAGCCTACTTATATATTATCTCTTTTTTCAAACACTATATTCTTGCCAAATGGGCCAATTTACCAACTTACATGTGGTACTCTCTCTCTCTCTATATATATATTTCTGTATCTTTGTATTGGTTATCTCCCTTCTGCCTCCTTCCTTTCAAGTTGTAGCTCAGATACCACTTAAATCAAGCTTTTCCTGATTCCTTCAAATACTAGTGACTTCTCACCCTAAAGGATCTCATTTATTTTTCATTTATTTTGTATTATATATGTACATGTTATCTACTCCAAGAATGTAAGCTCCTTGAAGACAAGGCCTATTTTCACTTTTCCCTAGCACTGTATTTCACACATAACAGATGCTTACTAAATGCTTGTTGACTGGCTGCTAATTCAGTTAGAAACATTTCAAGCACAAGTGTAGTAATAAATAGACTAAATGTCTTATCTGACAACTATCTTAGCTAAGTTCACAGAAACTCATCAAGATGGGGTGATTAATTTTTTGGCTGTAACAATTCTTAAAGACTATCTATTTACTACATTACCAGAGCTGTCGTCTACATCATCAGTGGAGGAAATATTCACTTCACTGAAATCAGAGATCCCTGTAGTCCTGATGTCATCCAATTTAAAATGAAACTTCTATAAGTCTATTAAAAATGGTACTAGAAATGCTCTGTTCTTGAAGAAACTCATCTGTCTTCTAAATTATTTTAGTTAATAAAGATGTCATAAAAAACATTTTTCTCTTGTGCCATCAGATATGTTCCATAATTCTACTGAATATGATTTGGCAGAATTTCACCATTTTATCTCGATTTAATGTATATTCTCTCATAGGCAATTTGTAGTTAAAGGTATCACATTCAAATATTATTAAAAAAATACCATATCAAACAACTTCAGAATTTATCTTTGTCTACTTTTGGATAAGTGTAATCTTGGAAGATTCAATATTTGATAAAAAAGACTTACAAATTGCAAATTCACCATAACATTCCTTGTTATATAAAGTGGAATTTGTTATAAGGTGGATTCATTCAGGGACTTGGTCATCAAGACTGAATCATACTGAAGAACCCCCAAAACCTCCCACTGAGATGGGTCTACCCAGATGGCAGGTCTCTCTCCAGGAGGATTAGAGCAAGGTTGTGGTATAATCTTGTTTCTAAATATTACAGTTGAATATTCATTGTCCACATGAGTTTCTTCTACAGCTGAGAGACAATTAAAACCTAACAAACACTTAAGTGGTGCAAGTTTTTGAAAATATCATCAAATTTGAATGAAACTACATTTTTTTTTCTACTAGTTAAACTGCCATGATGAAATGCTAGAATATTAGGTTCCCCAGTCAATGTGAGAAAGAAAAAAAAAAGAAGAGGTGGTAGTCTCATAGATGAGCACTAAATTTTTTTACCCTAGGCAACTCCTTTTAGATTAGCAAATGAAAGTGAATTTAATCTTGCCAAGATGGGAATGGCCATTAAAAAGGTTAAATTAAAAGAGAGCTAGTACAGAAGGTAACTTATGTTATGATAGAATTGAGGTTGCTAAGAAATCAAGTAAAATGAAAAGCAGCCAACTTTAGCAAAATCTGTTCCTACTATGTGTTCTTGCCAATCATCTATAGATCTTTGCCAAATTAATGTCACATTTAATTTATTCACATTCACTTCTATTGAAAACACTCTTACTACCACTGCAATAATTAAAAATGTGTTTTGTTATTTTGACATGCTTTCTTGTGTCCTGCATTTTTTCAAAACACTTCTATCAGCAACAAATTAATCTTTTCTTATTGGAGGAGGTAATTGTAAGTTTTGTTTGTTTATATTCTTTGCTGGCAAGAGATTTTTGGCATATAGTGTCTTTTTTCCTCTTTGAACTTGAGCCAGTTTAATAATTAAATCTCCAAATGCTGCTAAAATGAACTAATCATAAAGCAAAAGTTATTAATTGTTCTACAGGTGATGCTTTAATAAAACAGATCAACTTACATACATGAACAAATGAATGTATCTTTAATCAGAAAAACACAATTATTTTATTGAAAGGAAAACTAGAAAAATACTAGCAAAAAAAAAAAAAAAAAAGAAAGAAAATTGTAGCCACTTAGCTAATTTTACTTTTGATATTTTTACTAGTCTTTGCAAAATCAAGTAAGAAACTGGCATTGATATGGCACCTTTTTTGTTTTTGTTTCTGTTTTTCAGAAAAATGGATAGAAATATTTTAATTGATTGTTAATAACATAGCAATCTGTAAGCAGTAAAAAAAATATTACTGTCAGTCAAGGCTATGTGCTGCAAAGCTGCAATGATGTTTCAGTACATGTACTGTATCTCCAATTTCTAGCACATAAAAAAATTTCCAAACTTTTACTCTTCACACGTACTCTGATCTTATAATTTGCATGCATATTGCACACTTGGAAGTAGATATGGACAGCAATAAAAGCTGTTAGCAAATACAAACATGAGGAAATTTTGCTGTGTCCTGGAACTTCATAACTCTCCAACTATGCACTTTCCTTTCCTTTTAATTTTCTGCTTCCCATAAAGATTTTTATGTCATTGTCTTGGCATATTTTAGTATGCCTTGTCCTAAAATTTTCAAATACTGTTGGATTTTTCCTTCCATTCTCTCAAAATTTGCATGAAAATATTTGCACACACTCTCAGTATATATTTTTGCTGAGTATATATATTTTGCCCAGGACAAAAATAGATAAAACACATCTGACTGAAAAGGTCATGCAGAGGAAGTTGAGATTCCGTCTCCCCCCCTCAATTACATCTCCAATTTTAAAATCTATTGGCACTAATAAAGTTTTCATTCCAAATTTGTTTAGAAATTTTACAGATGTTTATTATTTTACCAAGAAATCTATCTATAACCAAATCATCTAACAAAAAAAAAGTTAATCTTTAATCATCTGACAAAATGCCAAATGACCTTATTGTAAGAGGATTGTTACAGCATCCCTCACAATACACTTAAATGATAATGCTTTTTAGCATAGTATCTGGCATACAGAAGGTAGTTAGAGAGAAAGGGAACAAGCATTTATTAAACACCTACCACATGGTAGGCATTTTGCTAAACACTTTACTTTTGATCCTCACAATCCTGGGAGGTAGGTACTATTATTGCCCTCCTTTTACAGTTGAGAAAATGGAGACAAACTAAGATTGTTCTTTTCTTTTTTTTTTTTTTTAAAGTGACTTTCCCAAGATTATACAGCTAGTGTGTCTGAAGCCATATTTTAATTCAGGTCTTCTTGATTCAAAGTCAAATGCCCTATTCCACTGTGTCATCTAATTGCCTAATGAAAATATTCAGCCAATTAAAAATATATTTAAAAAAGTTCTCAATAAATATAAATTTTTGAGTATAATTTTCTATTTCTAAGATGAACTACTACAAAAATTGATATAACATCTTTACCTAAGATTTCTTTTTTGTATCCCATTGAATTTCCTTAAAATTATACATGCAGCTTTAGTTAGTAATAATTCTGAAACTCCTAATTTTGACAAAACTTGAGTTTCACTGAATCAATAATGAAACTACTAAGCATATGAGGGCAATAAATGTTGTACAGTTCTATGGATTTACTTGACAAACTTAACTACCACTACCAACAGGCTTTCCATTCTGGCATAATTATCTCCTCTGCTTTCAGACTAAAGAAAAGAACCTCATCATTTTCATTCAAAGATATATCTTTTGGGGTTTTCCTACTATTCAAACAACTTTATTTTGAATTAATTGTGAAGCATCTGTATATAAGGGACATATTCAAATATAATGTTTAGATGTAGGTTCCTGTTTAGTTGTGTACTAGAAAAAACCCCCATTAAAAACATTTAATTATTTTTGTTAGATAATATTAATTTCTTCACAGCTACTTTAAAATTAACAATATCAAGAATACCTTTACCTCTTTCAGTCTATTGTTCAGTTCCCCTGAACTACTGCACAAATTTGTTTTTTCTTTGACAAGCAATCCCATATAAACTTCTTACTTCCAAAAACAATTTTCCATTCCACCCCCCCCCCACTCCCCCCCTTCCACCAGTGATTGGGAAAGACTAGCATTCCTTTTTCTTTAGAAACTTTCTGGAGGGATTAGATCATACTTAATTTATATAGTTATTCAACTGGGATCACCCACTGTATCCATTTTTGTTGACTTCTTGTTTTTAGTTTAGATTTGAATTATAGGATTAAATGTAGTTGTCTTAGGTGTGGAATTTAGCTTCTAAAGAAATGGTTTTGCTGTTGTTCAGTTGTTTCTAACACTCTGGGATCCTGTTTGAGATTTTCTTTGCAATAATATTGGAGTTGTTTGACATTTTCTTCTCCAGCTCATTTTACAGATGAAGAAATAGAGGCAAACACAGTGATTAGTGATTTGTCCAGGGTCACAAGTTAGTGTTTGAGGCCAGATTTGAACTCAGGAATGACTCGAGATTCAGCACTTTATTCACTGTGCCACCTTATTAAGAATGATAACATCTTTTATAAAACATACTCAAATTTTGCATCTGATGGTTACTGTTAAATCTGTATCTGTTTAACATGTTACTACAGTGTGGGGGGGAGGAAGCAAGGACAACTAGCTTTAGGGGGAAAATGTCTACAGATCACACAGTCTTATGGCATACTTAAGACTCTCTTCCACTGTTTGCCAAAAGGTAGGAAACAAAAGCAGGAAGAAGTAGAAATTTGGCGTAAATAGTTATAAAGTGACCCACAGTATATCCCCATAGAACTGGTAAGTCCCAGGAAAGGATTTAAACAAGATTCAAAATATAAACCAGAGACCAGATTGGGTCAGGAATTGGGGGTTCTCAGAATGTAAAATCAAAGGGATGAGAAGGAAGTAGGAAAGCTGGGAACCAGGAAGAAAGAATTCAAGATACATATCTGCACTAGATCAGAACCATATTAATAAGAGTATTGATGAAATAGCTTTTCAACACCAACTTTTTTTTTTTTTATTTGCAAAACATAGGTATGGGTAATTCTTCAACATTAACCCTTACAAAGCTTTCTGTTACAAATTTTTCCCCCCTACTCCCCACCCCTCCCCTTAGATGGCAGGATATCCACTACATGTTAATTATGTTAAAATAATTGACAAATCAAATATATGGATACATATTTCCACACTTATCATTTTTGTGCACGAAAAATCATATCTACAAGAAAGAAATATCAAATAAAGGAAACACAATGCAAGCAAACATCAATAGGGAGCATGAAAATGTTATGTTGTGGTCCACATTTCACATCCCTCTCTCTGGGTGTATATGGCTTTCTTCAGTGAACAATTGGAAGTGGTTTGAAACATGTCATTTCAACACCAACTTCTTATCCATTGTTTTAGTTTTATATGACAGAATGTTTCTTATCCCAATTTTGAAAGCCTGTCAAGCATAGTCAGGAGTCAGGTCTGCTAATGCCTTTTTCTGATCTAGCTGTGTTTTAATTACTATTTGAGCAGCATAGGATTTATAGGATACTTGTTCATTTAAGGTCAGAATACCAAGACCATAAAATTTACAGGGAGCCCTGGGATGACAATAGTTAAAACCTGCACTATGGAGGGTCCAGGCAGTCTGATTTTAAGGATCAGAAAGAGACAGACTATGGATTATGATATGAAACTTGGCTGAGGTGAAGGAAGATGGTAGTAAGCAGGCCTACTAGAGGATACCTACCTGTCCTGTTGGAATCAGAGACATACAGGAGAATTTGGATGGATCTGATATCCCATAAATACCGTGGCTTACAACATGTCGAGGGGAGAATGTTGGAAGATCCCTACAATTTTAGTTATGACCAAAGGCATGACTTGACATATACACATGGTCAGATAAGCAAGACGAGTTATATACAAGGTCAGATAAAAATGGCTAAGTTGTCAGGCCCACCTGATCTATTTCATTTGAGTGTTCATTTTTGAGACTTTCAACAAGGGCAGAAGTAATGTATGTCACATCTTGACAGAGTCAAGGGATGTTTTCTACTATGGTCCCTTATTACTGCCAAAGCTGGTGAATCCACTGGTTGGCTATTTCAGAACTTTAAGGAATGCCAAGAGTATCTCATGGAACTCTTAAAAGAAATGCTTCATATAATTCTATAAGGAGCTCCCCATTTTCCATAAAGTAGGGTATGACCCAGTGGGCAGCTAGTACAGTTGAGCAGGATACCACTGAATCCAGCCTGGCCAGGGTCATGGAAATTCATGAGGGTTGAATTCTACAAATAATGTTCACTGGTTCAGAAAGAAAGTATGGATGATTCACAGTGTTTTCCATAGGAAGGGCAACTGCTTCCAACTAAAATGCCACAGCATTGCATTTTCTCCACAGGAACAAAAGGCCTTACAAGTGCAGCAATTTTCATGGAAGTCCACTCCAATGATCACTGAAGTTCAGATCTCTGTAGCTGCCTGCTAGAGGGTCAGCAAGGCAGAAAGAAATCTTACCACCACAGAAATGTGGTGAATAATACAGCTTGAAGGGTATTAGAAAACACAGATTTATCCTAATGATTACAACAATGTCCAATTGTCCACTACTTCCTTTAAAACAAATGATCAAGATCATTTTATTTTACCATTCCTGAAAGTTACTGACCTATAGATCTCTTCTTCTTTTTTTTAATTATTCTAGAATTAGTGGCTTCATTTCTCCTCCCACTTTTTTCTAATTCTCTATCATCTGTCTTAAAATTTCATCATTCAACTGAAACTGCTTTCTTCCAAAGTTACCACTGATCTTTCAGTTGCAAAATCTAATAGCCTATTCTCAATTCTCAATCCTCAATCTTCTGGACCTCTTTGAAGCATATGACTATTGATTAACTTCCCCTCTAGCATACTATCTCATCGCTAAGTTTTTATAATTCTATTCTCTTTGTTTTTTTTTTCTTACATGTCTAATTACTCCTGCTCAGTCTTTTTTTTTTTTTTGGTTGCATCTTTATCCTTTGATGCTGCTATGCTCTAGTGTAGGCCCTCATTATCAATGCCTGCATTATTGCAATTGCATCCTGGTGGCTCTGCCTGCCCCAAGACTCTACATTCTGATCCATCCTCCATTCAGTCACTAAAGTGATTTTTCTAAGTTCACTTCTGATCATATCATCTCTGTGCCCTGCCAATTCAATAAACTTGAATGACTACCTATCACTTCAAGTAGTAAATAGAAAATCCTCTTTTTGGTTTTCAAAGGCTTTCATAATTTCAACCCCTCCTACCTTGCCAGTCCTCTTACTCTCACCACCCCTACTGGGTACTCTATGATGCACTGACATTGGTCTCCTTGATGTTCCTAAAAAAGACAATATCTCTGGACCCCAGGCATTTTCAATGGCTGTTCCTCAAGTCAGGGATACTCCTCTTATCTTCACCTCCTGGCCTCTTTCAGGTCTCAGCTAAAATCTTATCTTTTGTGAGATTTTTGTGATCTTCCTTAATGCTAGTGCCTTCTGCTTTGTGGTTATCTTCTATTTACTTTATAGTCATCTTGTTGGTAAACAATTTCATTTTGCCCACCCTCCTCTTTCTAGCTAAACTACTTTAAAAAGTAATCCACAGTTAGTGGATATAGAATTTCTACCTCTTATCATATAGGCAGAGATAACAAAAGTTATTCAGAGAGGGATTACAGTTGAACTAAGATCTTTAAAAAAAACCAAAAACAAACAAAATTTTTGGGAAAGGCATGGTCTTTATTCAGACCAATACAATAACCACAAGTTTCATATATAGTCTCACTGGGAAGGTTCTAAGTATTGGGATCAGCAGCCACTCAACTATACTCTTAGCCTCCTCACCCTCACCTTAAGACAATGTTAATTTTAATGCTGCATTAAAAGAGGTAGAGCATTCAGAAGAGAAGAGATTAAAGTCCTAATCAGATTACATTAGAGTACTGTATACTTTTCTATATTTTAACAACAGTAAAAAATCATATTTATTGTTGTACTTTAAGGCTTATGCTATACTTTCACATCAATTCTGTAAGGTAGATAGAGCGAATTTTGTAATCCCCATCTTTCAGATAAAGAGACTGAGTCTGAAAGCAGTGAATTAACTTGCACAAATCTCTCAGGAAGGTCTCCAGATTATAAATTCAGTGCTCTTTCCACTACTTCATGCAGCCTTGACATGAAACAAGTTGGAGTATATCCAGAAGATTATAAGGGAGAAAAGATGTAAAACCAAGCCACACAAAGATTGATGGAACTGGTGATATTTACCCTAGAAGTAAAAAACCTCAGAAAGACATGGCATGGAGAAAAGAGGCTACAGATTTGGAGGCTTATAGATTTTTAGAGGAGAAGAGACCTTAGAAGTCATCTGGTACAATTCCCACATTTTGCTGATAAGATGATTGAGACCTAGAGAGGTTAAATAGCTTGCTTATGGCTATCCTTGTTTTGTTTGGCTCCAAAGGGCAGGTATAAAAGCAATAAATAGAAGTTATAGTTAAGTAGATTTCATCTCCACAGAAAGAAAAACAGTGATTGGAGTGCTAGTTCTGAGTCAGGCAGATTCATGTTCCTGCGTTCAAATCTGACTTTAGATCCTTTAAGAGCTTTGTGATACTAGGCAAGTCACCCTATTTTTGCCTCAGTTTCTCATCAGTATAATGAACTGGGGAAGGAAACGGCAAACCATTCCAGTTCTTTGCCAAAAAAACCTCAAATGGGGTCATATAGAGTTGAACACAACTGAAATGACCAAACAACAAAAGGCTGCCTCAATGAGTAGTGAATTCCCCATCATGGGAAATATTCAAGTAAAAGCTAGATGACTTCTTATCGAAGACATTGTAGAGAAGAGGCTAGTTCAGGTATGAATGAGACTAGCTGAGGTAATAATGAAATGAGAATCTACAAACCTCTGATTTTAAGATACAGAAGAGGAAGTCACAATTATCATTATAGATGCTGAGACAGCCATAGTAGTTCTGTTAATCCAATGAGGGATAATTCTAAAGAGTTATCAGAGACTTCTACAGCTTCATAAAACAGTACATTTACATTTCTGTCTAAATTTGTAAGACCAAGCAATTTCTGTAAGGCATGAAAGGCTAAAGGTGCCTCAAGAGACCAATCAGAAACTCAAAGGAGCATCTTTGGGTGCTTTATTGGTTCTGCTCATTTAACAAGGAATAACTGTTAGAAGTTTCTGAGACCTCTGTGGTGCCATAAAACACTGCATTAAATAGAAGAATATTTTGCAGGGAAAGGCTGCAGAGGAATCTCAAAGTTTGCATGGCAAAATAAACGGGAAGGCATCAGCCATTAAAAGCAATGAACCTAATATCTGAACACCACCTTCATTTTCTCTCTCTCATCCTAGTATAAGTAATTTTTGCACAGTTATACATAATTAAATGCCTTAAACTTTTCCGCCAGATTCAAATTTTAAACTATGTCCATTATCTATAATGTATTGTAGCAATGTTTTCCAAACTGTATTCTATTGACCACTGTTATTCTTTCCATACAATGTAAATAGAAGTTATAAAAGAATTTGATGCTAGTAATATTTTTTCCTCTAAAATACTAAAAATGAAATTAGATAATTATTAAATTACTTTTAGGAAACAACTTTTTTACTATTAATATGCCCTTAATTTCCTTTATCTGGCTTCAACATTTTCTTGGTTTCTTAATTTACCCCTTATTTTCATAAGTTTTTATATTTCAAACATGTGGACCAGCATTTAAGATATATGTATTTTAAACTACAATATGTTATGACTAAATTGGGTTGGCATATTTGACGCTCAAGTGGATCTGTGATCTAATTCATTTGGAAGGTTCCTCTAAAGATAGATTGAATCTCATTCATACCTGCCCATTCTATGCTATTCAACTATATCTTCCTATAAATTTGCCACAGGGTGTCCACCTAATGTGCCTGGAAATTTCCTTACTTTTTCCCAACATTTTGATCTTATCAATGAAGCACTTAAACTGTTCACCTGTCATTGTTCCTTACTCTTGTCATTTTCACAAGTGAAATTCAATAAAAGGTAGACTGAGCCACTTTTTCTTTGAGTAACATAATAATTGTCAGGGCATGTCCTGTATTAAAGCAGGTCCAATGATTTGCTTCATTTTAGCCAAGAGAGAAAGAATGAAGATGTAACTTTTTTAGAGGTATAGAACAAAAAATGAAACAGAAAATGTGAGGAAATCACACAAATGGTGACAGAACTGACAGTATCATGGGGGTGAGAGCAATATGACTGGTTATATTAGAGAAGTGGTTTACACACACAAGGGACTAAGACTACCCTCCTTTCTGTTTTAGAAAAATGCTTATGGAATAATGGGAACCAGCTGTATCTCAAAGTCATTAATAGTGGACAAGAGACAGCAGATTCGCTAGCACCTAGGAATGAGATTAGACCACTTTTAATTGGGCAAGGATGAGACTAAGACAGGACAAGGTCAGCTTGTCCACTCTCAAAGTCAAAATACAAATGTCGTGGGAGTTTCTCAGGAGCTGAAGTTCTAACAAGTTTCTTTGGACAAAGTAATTTGCAGGCAGTTCTAGGATGATACTTGTCTTAAGTGTTTTATGACAGAATTGAACTTCTAAATGTAGCTCAGAGTTTTTCCTTTAACTAAAACTAATCAATAGGGAAAATAAAAACTTTGGTATCTAACTGTGGGAAAGGAAGACTGAACTTTTGAACTCATGAACTTCAAACTCAAGAGACAAAAATCATTACAGAATATTTTGTATAGCATTTTTCATTTGTATAGAATAAAAAATAAAGTTACAGAATAGGATCAATTACAAAGTGAAATCAATTTATAAAACACAAAATCAGTGTTTTCTTTTCTCAACATGCAACTAGAGACTTGCACATAGTCAATTTAATGTTTTAAATGTGCCCATACCTACTAATTATTGTAAGGAACTGAGGAACTCTGTGACATGAGTTGTGAATAAACTTACTTTTCTTGAACTTCAGGTACCCTGATTGTAGTAACAATAAACAAAACAGAAAACCCTACTTTGTATTTTTCTAATCTCTGTGAATCAGAGCCTCTGAATCTGGCAAAAAAACAAAAACAAAAACACAAACCTTTTCCTGCTATCTTTTTCTATACTTTCCTTCCCAATCAATTAAATTCCCACCTTCATCTGCCCTCTAGGTACATTATTCCTTGGAAATTCATGGAGGAATGAATTCAACAAAATTTAATGGGGAAAACCCTTTATCTCCAAGATTAACAAATTGCCCTTTATCTTAATCTCTTGCTTCATATTCTGGAATACAGTGAAGTACAGTTTTCTCCGGAAGACATCACCTCCTCACTTCCTCCACACTTAACTATTCTGCCTCCAATTAAGCAGTCACATTACTATGTCCAGATTCTTTTTCTGCTGCCATCATCCAGCAATTTCTATCTTTGTAAAGATCTCACCAAATTTTATCATCAATACCAGATTCTCCTTCTCATCTAAAAATCTCAAGGTCATTCTCCCTCTTTTCTCAATAAACTCAATATAAGCTCAGGTTTTCTCTGTATTCTATTAGGGTTTCTCTTGGCAGGTAGACTCTCAATCTCAAGCACTTTATATTGTCTGCAGTTATTTTAAATGGAAATTTTCTATCTTTTCCTGGGTTTTGTTGGTAATAAATAGAAATGTTCATGATGTGTGTGTTTATTTTATAACCTGAAACTTTGCTGAAGTTGTTAATTGTTTCATTTAGGTTTTTGATTGATTCTCTAAGTATATCATCATATCATTTACAAAAAGTAACAGTTTTATTTCCTCATTCCCTATTTTTACTCCTCCATTTTCTTTTTCTTATCTTAATTGCTATAGTTAGCATTTCTAATACAATAGTGAATAACAGTGGTGTAATTTTATTGGGAAGGATTTTAATTTATACTCATTATATAGACAAAATTTTCCTGATTCCAGGAGTGGCACTCTTTCTTTCCAGTGCACCACCTAACTTGCCCCTAGATTTTCTAAAGACATTAAATAGACTTCAACCTATTGTCCCTGGGAACCAAATAATCCTATAAATTAGAATCAGGCCTATGTACTCAGATCTTATCAGTACCCTTTGCTTCTCTGACTGAGCAATGAGTTTCTTTCAAAACCTCATTTTAAAGAGAGCACCCAGGTCATTCATCTCTTCATTTCCCACTCGGGTACACTCCACAATACTTCTTCATCACCCTACCTGCCTTTTCTTTTAGCTTTCTTTTGTATATTATCTTTCCCCATTAGACAGTAAGCTCCTTCAGGCTAGGGGCTGTTTTTCCTTTTTCTTATTTGTATCCTTAGTACTTAGCCTACTACTCTAAACATAGGAATCCATCTATAGTAGTCCAAAGGGGGGGGGGGGGACGGACGGGTGAGTCAAGATGGCTGAGTGAAGACATGACTCTGCGTCCTCCTCTGACCTTCTCTCAAATCAACAGTAAAATAAGCTTCTGAATTGATTTTTAAGTCAAACAACCCAGAAATATTTGGACTATGAAACATTTCTTGCAGAAGTTACCTTTGAAGAGCTCCATAGCTCTTCAAAGGTAATATATATAATATAATAGAGGGAAAGAAGGGAGGGGGATGAGCACTGTGTAAATCTTACTCTCATCAGATTGGATTCTAAAAGAGTATATCAGACACATTTGGTTTCACAGAGAAACTTGTCCTTCCTTATAGGGAAGTGGGAGGGAAAGAAGGAAAAGAAAGGGATAGACTATTAGAAAGGAAAATAGAAGAATCAGGGGAAAGGAATAAAAAAGTGGAAGGGGCTCTAAAGGGGGGAGGATTGTTTGGGGGAGGTGGTCATCAAAAGCAAAATACTGAAGAGACAGGAAGGAATAAAGGGGAAAGGAAAGAGAAAAACATAACTTGGGTAAATAAGATGGCAGGAAATAAACAATTAGTTATTTTAACTGTGAATGTGAATGGGATGAACTCTCCCATAAAGCAGAAGTGGATTGCAGACTGGATTAAAAACCAGAATCCAACAATATGTTGTCTACAAGAAACACATCTAAAGCACAGAGACACATACAGGGTAAAGGTAAAAGGCTGGAGCAGAATCTATTATGCTTCAGGTGAACAAAAAAAAGCAAGGGTAGCAATCCTGATATCAGATCAAGTAAAAGCAAAGATAGATCTAATCAAAACAGATAAGGAAGGAAACTATATTTTATTAAAGGGTACCATAGATAATGTATCAATATCAATACTAAATATATATGCACCAAGTGGTATAGCATCCAAATTCCTAGAGGAGAAATTAAGAGAGATTCAAAAAGAAACAGATAGCAAAACGATACTAGTGGGGGATCTTAACCTTGCTCTTTCAGAATTAGATAAATCAAACCACAAAATAAATAAGAAAGAAAAACAACAAATTGTTAGAAAAATTAGGTATGATAGATCTTTGGAGAAAATTAAATGGAGACAGTAGGGAGTTTACTTTTTTCTCTGTGGTTCATGTAATTTATACAAAAATTGACCATGTGTTAGGACATAAAAACCTCAAAATCAAATGCAGAAAGGCAGAAATAGTAAATGCATCTTTTTCAGATCATGATGCAATAAAAATCACATGCACTGTAAGGCCAGGAGAAAATAGACCAAAAGTTAATTGGAAATGAAATAATCTAATCATAAAGAATGAATGGATGAAAGAGCAAATCATAGAAACAATCAATAATTTCATCCAGGAGAATGACAATAATGAGACAACATACCAAAATTTGTGAGATACGGCCAAAGCAGATATAAGGGGTAATTTTATATCTCTAGATGCTTACTTGTATAAAATAGAGAAAGAGAAGATCAATGAATTGGGCTTACAATTAAAAAAGCTACTACAAGAACAAATTAAAAACACTCAATTAAATACCAAATTGGAAATTCTGAAAATAAAAGGCGAGATTAATAAAATTGAAAATAAGAAAACTATTGAATTAATAAATAAAACTAAGAGTTGGTTTTACGAAAAAACCAACAAAATAGATAAGCCTTTAGTTAATTTGATTAGACAAAGGAAAGAGGAAAATCGAATTGTTAGTCTCAAAAATGATACGGGAGATCTTTCCTCCAATGAAGAGGAAATTAGAGTAATAATTAGGAGTTACTTTGCCCAACTTTATGCCAGTAAATTTGATAATCTAAATGAAATGGAGGAATATCTACAAAACTATAGACTGCCCTGGTTAACAGAAGAGGAAATCAATTATTTAAATAGCCCCATTTTAGAAAAAGAAATAAAACAAGCTATTAACCAATTCCCTAAGAAAAAACCTCCAGGGCCAGATGGATTTACATGTGAATTCTACCAAATACTCAAAGAACAATTAATTCTAATACTATATAAACTATTTGAAAAAATAGGGAAAGAAGATATACTACCAAATTCCTTCTATGATACAGATATGGTGCTGATAGCTAAACTAGGTAGGGTGAAAACAGAGAAGGAAACCGATAGACCAATTTTCCTAATGAATACTGATGCAAAAATTTTAAATAAGGTATTAGCAATGAGATTACAGAAAGTCATCCTCAGGACAGTACACTATGACCAAGTAGGATTTATACCAGGAATGCAGGGCTGGCTCAATATTAGGAAAACTATCAGCATAATCAATTATATTAATAACCAAACTAACAAAAATCATATGATTATCTCAATAGATGCAGAAAAAGCATTTGATAAAATCCGACACCCATTCCTAGAGAATATAGGAATAAATGGGCTTTACCTTAGAATGATTATCAGCATCTACTTAGAACCATCAGCAAGCATCATATGTAATGGAGACAAACTAGACCCATTCCCAATAAGATTAGGAGTGAAACAAGGCTGCCCACTGTCATCATTACTATTCAATATTGTATTAGAAATGTTAGTTTTGGCAGTAAGAGAAGAAAAAAGAAATTAAAGGAATTAGAGTAGGTAATGAGGAAACCAAATTATCACTCTTTGCAGATGACATGATGGTATACTTAGAGAACCCTAAAGATTCAACCAAATAACTACTAGAAACAATTCACAACTTTAGCAAAGTTACAGGATACAAAATAAATCCACATAAATCATCAGCATTTTTATATATTACAAACAAAGTTCAGCAGCAAGAGATACAAAAAGAAATTCTATTCAAAATAACAGGATAGAATAAAATATTTGAGAATCTATCTGCCAAGAAAAAGTCAGAAACTATACAAACTAAACTACAAAAAACTTGCCACACAAATAAAATCAGACCTAGTCAATTGAAAAAAACATTAAGCACTCAAGGGTAGGCTGAGCGAATATAATAAAAATGACAATACTACCCAAACTAATTTACTTATTTAGTGCCATACCAATCAAACTCCCAAGAAATTATTTTACAGTTCTAGAAAAAAACAGTAGTAAAGTTCATTTGGAAGAACAAAAGGTCAAGGATTTCAAGGAAATTAATGAAAAAAAAAAGGCTGATGAAGATGGCCTTGCTGTACCAGATCTAAAACTGTATTATAAAGCAGCAGTCATCAAAACCATTTGGTACTGGCTGAGAAATAGAGTAGTCGATCAGTGGCATAGGATAGTATCTCAGGACAAACAAGGCAATTACTATAGCAATTTAGTGTTTGATAAACTCAAAGACCCCAGCTTGTAGGATAAGTACTCACTATTTGGCTAAAACTACTGGGAAAATTGGAAACTAGCGTGGAAGAAATAAGGGCTTGACCCACACGTAACACCACATAGCAAGATAAGATCTAAATGGGTTCGTGATCTAGATATAAAGAATGATATTATAAGAAAATTAGAGGAACATCCGATAGGTTACCTCTTAGACCTCTGGAGATGGAATAAATTTATGTCCAAAGAAGATTTGGAACTCTTAATTGACCACTAGATAGATAATTTTGACTATATTAAGTTAAAAAGTTTTTGTACAAACAAAAATAATGCAGACAAAATTAGGAGGAAAGCATCAAATTGGGAAATCATCTTTACATTTATGCGTTCTGATAAAGGCCTCATTTCTTTCTTTTTTAATTTTTTATTAAAACTTTTTATTTGTAAAACATATGTCTGGGTAATTCTTCAACATTAACCCTTATATAGCTTTCTGTTACAAATTTTTCCCCCCAACTCCCCACCCCTCCCCTAGATGGCAGGATATCCACTACATGTTAATTATGTTAAAATACTTGACAAATCGAAAATATGTATACATATTTCCACACATCATTTTTGTGTAAGAAAAATCGTATCTACAAGAAAGAAAAATCAGAGAAAGGAAACACAATGTAAGCAAACATCAATTGAGAGTATGAAAATGTTATGTTGTAGTCCACATTTCACATCCCTCTCTCTGGGTGTATATGGCTTTCTTCACTGAACAATTGGAACTGGTTTGAAACATTTCATTGTTGAAGAGAGCCACGTCCATCAGAATTGATTATCATATAGTATTGCTGTTGCTGTGTATAATGATCTCCTGGTTCTGCTCATTTCACTCAGCATCAGTTCATGCAGGTCTCTCCAGGCCTCTCTGAAATCATCCTGCTGGTCATTTCTCACAGAACAATAATATTCCATAACATTCATACACCATAATTTATTCAGCCATTCTCCAATTGATGGATATTCATTCAGTTTATAGTTTCTAGCCACTACAAAAAGGGCTGCCACAAACATTCTTGCACACATGGGGCCCTTTCCTTCCTTTGTGATTTCTTTGGGATATAAGCCCAATAGAAACGCTGCTGGGTCAAAGGGTATGCACAGTTTGATAACTTTTTGATTATAGTTCCAAATTGCTCTCCAGAAGGGCTGGATCCGTTCACAGTTCCACCAACAATGCATCAGTGTCCCAGCCTTCCCACATCCCCTCCAACATTCGTCATTATCTTTTCCTGTCATTTTAGCCAATCTGACAGGTGTGTAGTAGTACCTCAGAGTAGTCTTAATTTGCATTTCTCTGATCAATAGTGATCAATAGAACACCTTTTCATATGACTAGAGATGGTTTTAATTTCATCCTCTGAAAATTGTCTGTTCATATCCTTTGACCATTTATCGATTGGAGAATGGCTTGAATTCTTATAAATATGAGCCAATTCTCTATATATTTTAGAGATGAGACCTTTATCAGAACCCTTAAATGTAAAGATGATTTCCCAATTTATTGCTTCCCTCTTAATCTTGACTGCATTGGTTTTGTTTGTACAAAAACTTTTAAAGTTAATATAGTCAAAATTATCTATCTGGTGTTCAATTAAGAGTTCCAGTTCTTCTTTGGACATAAATTTATTCCATCTCCACAGGTCTGAGAGGTAAACTATACTACGTTCCTCTAATTTATTTATAATATCACTTTATATCCAGATCATGAACCCATTTAGATCTTATCTTAATATGTGGTGTTAGATGTGAGTCCAGCCCCAATTTCTTCCTCACTATTTTCCAATTTTCCCAGCAGTTTTGGCCAAATAGCGAGTACTTACCCAGAAGCTGGGGTCTTTGGGTTTATCAAAGACTAAAGTGCTATAGTTATTGCCTAGTTTGTCCTGTGATTCTATCCTATGCCACTGATTGACTACTCTATTTCTTAGCCAGTACCAAATGGTTTTGATGACTGCTGCTTTATAATATAGTTTTAGGTCTGGTACAGCAAGGCCATCTTCATCAGCCTTTTTTTTTTTTTTCATTAATTCCCTTGAAACTCTTGACCTTTTGTTCTTCCAAATGAATTTTGCTACTATTTTTTCTAGATCTGTAAGATAATTTCTTGGGAGTTTGGTTGGTACGGCACTAAATAAGTAAATTAGTTTGGGTAGTATTGTCATTTTTATTATATTCGCTCAAAGGCCTCATTTCTAAAATATATAGAGAACTGTTTCATATTTAAAAGAATTCAAGCCACTCTCCAATTGATAAATGGTCAAGGGATATGAACAGACAATTTTCAGATGATGAAATTAAAACCATCTCTAGTCATATGAAAAGTTGCTCCAAATCACTATTGATCAGAGAAATGCAAATCAAGACAACTCTGAGGTACCACTACACACCTGTCACAGATTGGCTAAAACGACAGGAAAAGATAATGACGAATGTTGGAGGGGATGTGGGAAAACTGGGACATTGATACATTGTTGGTGGAACTGTGAACAGATCTAACCATTCTGGAGAGCAATTTGGAACTATGCTCAAAAATTTATCAAACTGTGCATATCCTTTGACCCAGCAGTGTTTCTATTGGGCTTACATCCCAGTGAGATCTTTAAGGAGGGAAAGGGCTCCACATGTGCAAGAATGTTTGTGGCAGCCCTTTTTTGTAGTGACTAGAAACTGGAAACTGAATGGATGCCCATCAGTTCATGGAAATCTTTGCAGGCCTTTTTAAAATCAGCTTGACATATATAGCTCGATCTTATTCCAAGTTTTCTCAGAGCTAACTTTCTCCTAAATTTCCTTTTACTATTATGTGAGGGGATACAGCTCAAAATCTTCCATCTTCCTCAATTGGATGGATGCTGAATAAATTGTAGCTTATGAATGTTATGGAATATTATTGTTCTGTAAGAAACAACCAACAGGATGATTTCAGAGAGGCCTGGAGAGACTTGCATAAGCTGATGCTGAGTGAAACGAGCAGACCCAGGAGATCATATACACAGCAACAACAATACTATATGATGATCAATTCTGATGGACATGGCTCTCTTCAACAATGAAATGTTTCAAACCAGTTCCAATTGTTCAGTGAAGAAAGCCATATACACCCAGCGAGAGGGATATGAGATGTGGACTACAACATAACATTTTCATGCTCTCTATTGATGTTTGCTTACACTGGGTTTCCTTTCTCAGATATTTTTTGTTCATGTAGATACGATTGTTCTTGCACAGCAAGATAAGTATGGAAATATGTATACATATATTTTATTGTCAAGTATTTTAATATAATTAACATGTAGTGGACTTCCTGCCATCTAGGGGAGGGGAGGGGACTGGGGGG
>JAJPUD010007268.1:0-24456 GCA_023553655.1 Myrmecobius fasciatus
TTTTTTTTACTTAACTCTTTCCTGGGGTACATTTAAAAGAAAATGGATTAGAAGTCAATTCATCTCAGTTGAGTTCCAACTCTGTCCTTAGGAAATCTTAGCCAAATATTTCAACTGCTATGTCTGTTTTCTCACTTGTGAAATCAGAAAGACAATTTCTATCACCCCTGTTTCCTTCTTTCCCTCCCAAGGTGATTTACAAAGCTCAAAATAAATAAAAGGTTAATGGTGCCATGGAAATGTAGGCAATTATTATTATTTCTTTGAACCTTTTCAAAAGCATTTGCCTATCTCGGGAAATCTTGAAACAATTCTTCAATAGTTCCTACCAGGGACTCAGAAATGGGATGGAAGGTAGAGGGATTCTCTCTCCTGCTTAGGTAAGCCTTACCTTCAATAAGTCCTCCTTCTCCCTTCCACCCCAGAGGGCTTTCTTGTCCTTCTGGCATAAGACTGGAGCAGCTTTGCCCTTCCTTGTGTTGGCAGCTGTCCACTCGCTGTCTCTAGAGAAACCTTGATTGGCCTAATTTTCTAATTCATGGATCTGACATTAAACTTGTGAATTATAGGATTATTCCTACCAAGTTACAATTCATTTCATACATTGTGCACACAGCAAAATTTCAAGTCTTAAGAACATTCCTTCAAATGGAATTGTAGCATATTTATATTTTATTTCTATGAGGAACATTCATAATAATTTGTGCCCTTTAATCATACTTAAGTATGTTGTTGTCAGACAGAGAATGTCTGGTCTGTGGATGCTATTTCTGCTCTGTGTTTAAAACAAAAAAAGAAATTCTTCCATTGTTAAGAGGGGAAGGCCATGTTGTACAATGGAAAGAGTAATAGATTTGGAGTCAGATTTGAATCCTGGTTCTTCCATTTAGTCATCTTACTGAGGGTAATTCATTTTGATTCAACTAAGTAAACATTTATTAAGCACCTGTTATGTGTATCATATAAGAGGTAGAGTGGTGTGGTAGATGGAGTGTTTGTCTTAGAGTTTAAAAATCTTGAGTTTGGCATCTGTTTTAAATACTTGTTATGGGACAATGTTAACTTCAAAATGTTTCTGTTAACTTGTAAGTGCTTCCAGCAAATTCTAGGATTTATTTTAAGTCACAGAGAGGTCACAATCTGTGGTAGTTTCCAAAATGACAAAATTATAACTCCTTTGGTACTTTGTGTCCACAGAAACTTTTATCTCTCTAGGCCTAAGTTTCCTCATCTATAAAAATAAGAAGATTAAACAACTAAGGTTCATTCCAACTGTACTTTTATGTTCCTCTGAAAAGGCTAGGATTGAAACTGATAAGATAATTGAGAAATACTTGGTATTGGGGAAAGAGCTCTGGGTTTGGTCTCAGAGTCAAGTTGTCAAAAAATATTTATTCAGCATCTACAATGTCCAGGCTATACAAAGAAAGTAAAAAAAAAAATCCATTTTCTCGAGAAGGTGACAATCTTAATTAGAAAGAGTACATGCAAACAGCCATGTACAAATGTGATATGTGCAGAATACACTGCAAATAGTCTCAGAGGGAATGAATTAGCATAAATAAGAAAACATTTTCTATAGAAGGTAGGATGTTCCTTGGGACTGGAGGGAAGCCAGAGCTGAGGAGGGAACAAAGTCCAGGCATGGTGGAGAGCCAGTGAAAGTGCCCCAAAATGGAATATGGTATTTCATATTTCATATAGATACAGATACATATGAGGAACAATAAAAAACCCATTGTCAGCTGGATCATTTTAATGAAGGAAAAAAAAAGTGTAAATAGTTTGGCAGAGTTTGAAGGGAAAAGGTAATAGGGACTTGAAAAGCTAGAGGATTTTATATTTGTTTCTGGATGCAATAGGGAATCACTGGAATTGATTGAATGAGAGATGTTAGGAAAGTAGAAATGACAAGACTTGGCAACATTGGATATGAAGTAAGAAAGAAAAGTCAGGGATAGCAGAGGTTGCAAGCCTTGGGGAGGAGGAGGATAATAGAACTCTACAGTAACAGGAAATTTAGGAAGAGTAGAAGGTTTGTGGTAAAAATATTGAGATGAGTTTGGATATGATGAGTTCCAGATGTCTACCAGACAGACAATTCTATATTTCTAATAGATTGCTAGAGATGCATGACTGCAGGTCAGGAGAGAGGTAGAGCTTAACAAATAGATCTAAGAATTATCTGTATAGCATGAGAGTTAAAATTATGGAAGTTGCTGGGATCATCTAGCAAAATATAATGGCAGGAAAAAAAAGAGGCTCCAGCACAGAGCTTTTGAGGAAACATTCTTAATTATTAGGTATGATCTGGATTAAGATTGATTTTGAGTTTGATTCCATCTTCTCCTACTTATTATCATTGTGACCATGGGTAGGTCCTTTAGTATCTTTTAAAAATTATTTATTTTATTTTAAATTTATGATTTAAAGCAAGCATTTCCAAAACAGTAGAATAATGCAAAGATGATATCACATGAAACTGAAAATCTATTATGTATAACTTACTACTACTTTTAAGTATATAATAAATTTGTCAAATAAATTTCTTTTATTTTCTTCTCTCCCCCACGCCATGACCTAGAGATGGCTGCCATTAGACACAAATGGGCACACACACACACACACACACACATACATATATAATTGCTCTATACATAATTCTATTTATTCTTTCTCTGGATGCAGAGAGTATCTTTCTTCATATGTTCTTTGTAGTTAATTTGGGTATTTATAACAGTCAAATGACAGTCTCTCAAAATTGTTTGGAAGGCAAGGAATAGAATCTATTTTACTTATGGATACTTATCACCCAGTTATTGAGTCCCACAGTTTCTATATTAGCTAATGTAGAATAAAGAGAGCAAATAGTAGGACAATTTTTGTACTGTAATAACAACATTGTAAAAAAAAAAGTTTTGCTTGGAAAGACTTAAGAGCTTCAATCATTGAAATGATCAAACATAATTTCATAATGCTGCTGGTGAAATGTGATCTATAACTTCTGACAGAGAGGAGATGAACCAAATATGTAGAATGAAACACATTTTTGTACATGACCAATATGAGCATTTGTTTTGTTTGATTTGGAGTATATGTTACAGCTGTTGATTTTCCCCCTTTTTGAGGCAATTAGAGATGGGAGGGGAGGAGAAAATAAAGGTTTTAAAATAAAAGTTTAACTTTAAAAATTAAATTATTAAGGCGGATGACCTCTAACAGTTCTGATTTTCATTGTATTGTAGAATTTGTATTTTGCAGATTTCTCTACAATATGCAAGTGATTGAAGATATCTTTATAAACAGTAAGGGAAGACTTCTATTGTGATTCTGAGCTTCTTAATGATAGTGCATTTTCCATAGATTCTTATTTCAAATGAAATGGACATGTTTCATTTTCTAAGCTAGTGGCTGCCTACATGTTAAAGTTTTTTAGAGGAACTAGTCATGGACTATACACTATGCCCTTATCTTCTACCCATTATATTTAGTGATATCTTAAGTTCCACCATTATAGGTTCATTCCATTTGGATTTATGGGCTTTTTAATCTTTAAGGGTATACTATTAAAATGCAAATATGTTTGAGAGAAGAAATAGCTTTAGCTTTTCCAGCACAGATTAGTTAATTGGGGAGCAGTAAGGCAACAGGAGGGAGAAAAGGGGTATAGAAAGAGGGTAGGAGGGCTACAAAGATATACTTTATAATTTTGTCTATGGCTGACTCAGGCCACAGAGTCAATAGGGTAATCCTCTTCTCTCTAAATCAATACTAAGTAATCTATGACCCAACAAAGCTTAGATTTGGAGCTCTTCTCTTTCTGAAGGGATGTAAAATTGATGTTACAGTAGAATAGGGTCATAAAAATAATACTATAAGTCCTTCAGCACTTTATTTCTATAAATGCCTTCTTTTTGGTTCCCATTAGATAATTCTCTGGTTCCTAATTCTAGCCCTCCACTGTGACACACTTTGGGTTTCACATTTTAAAATTGGTGACCCTATTCTGACCCCTCAAGTGACCACATTTTCAATAACTCATTCTGGCTTAAGTGCTCATTTTAAAAGTCACTATTTACAGAGCATACATGTATTATTTTGCTACTAAGAGTTTCTTTGGTATGGCTTAAAAAGAGAACTCAATTTGTTTTTGAGAGACTATAATGTAAGGAGTGAAGTAGCAGAGTGAATAGAAGCCTAGCTTTGGAAGAAGAATTATGTGGATTCAAATTCTGCCTCTGACACATATTAGGTTGCAATCAGGGCAAATTCCTTAATTTCCAAGTGCTTCTAAGACTGCTTAAAGGCTATAAATTACACATTAATTGTTAATATTCCTCAATGAAAATTTCTCACTGGTTTGGACCTGAAAAGGATATTAAATATAAAATTGCATATTTTTTTAAAGCATTTTTCCCCCTTTTTCTTTTTGGAGGCCATCAGAATTATGTGACTTTCATAAGATCACACAGTTAGTAAGTGTTGGAGACCAGATTTAAATTCAGGTCCTTTTGACTCCAGAGTCATTGCTCTATTCACTGTACCACACAGCAAAAGCTCTTTTTCACAAAAAAATTAGAGTTCATGCATAGCATTGCTATCTGTCTGTCTGTCTGTATCTATCTATCTATCTCTATCACCTATCTATTTAAATATCTATCTACAATCAATCCTCAACCTTCACAGGAATAATATTCCTAGAAGATGACTCAAAAGTCAAAAACATAAATGGTGATAAATTAAATCTATGGGAAATAAGAGGTTAGGTTCCTGAGTACCAAAATATATAACCTTTCTCTAGAAAAATACACCTTTCTATATACTATTCTTTATTAACTCTGATAGTATGCACTTTAACTAGCACAGTAATCATGAAACAACCCATAAAATGCAGAGGAGAGGAGAGGCAATGCTGATTGGATCAAAGGTAATGGGAAAGCTATGTCAGTAGAAACAAGTAAAAAAAAAAAGAAAGAGGCAATACCTGCTATTTCTAATCATTTTTTATCTAAGTGGCTGGATTGTTGGCTCGGAAAAGGACCTGAGTCTCTTACCCCAGCTCAGAATTTCTCCCTACCAAGCCTTGACCCTGCTCTGAGCAGCCCCCTAAACACCACGAATGGGACATGCTGCTTCACCGACCCCTGCTATGCTGTTCAGATCACTCAGGAGCCATTTGTCTTTTCTCTACTCCACATAGCTGTGAATATGCATTTGTGCTTAAAAAATCCTTTGTACTTTGAATTTTCATGACTTTCCTTTCTTATTTCTCCTATTTGTTTGACTACTCAATTTTCTTCACTGTTTCATCATTCATACAATGCCTCCAAACTTTTTTCCAAGGTTTGTTTTTGGGTCTCTTCTCCCTTTGTACTCTTTCATTTGTTGACTTCATTAGCTTCCATGAGTTTAATTATTATCTCCATACAAAGGGCTCCTAGATTTATATATTCATTGTACTGCACTACTCTAGCATCTCTATTGAGACTAGGTAGACATCATCATCTCAAACTCAACTCCAAACTAGAACAACTCCTTATCATTTCCTAAATCCCTTCCCCAGCCCACCTTTTCTTTTTTTTTCATTAAACATACCACCATTTTTCCATTCTCTGGTATCGATGTGCTTAGTATTTTCTCTGGCTTTTAATTTTCCCTCACCCTACAGATCATTTATTTGGCAAATATTGTTCTTTCTACCTCCACTACACTTCTCAATCTGACCTTTTGTCTATACTCACATGAACAGCACCCTAGAGTGGGCCCTCTTCACTTTTCCCTTGTAGTATTTTTAGATAATTTTCCTTCTTCAAGTCACAAATCTATTGTCCACACAGTCACTGTTTGCATGTCTGATTATACTCTTACTCACTGAACTCCAGTGGGTCCTTATTCTAAGATACAATATTAACTATTTGGTATTCAAAGTCTTTTAAACCTGTCCCTACCTACCTTTCAAGGGTCATTATCCATTGCTTCTCTTTACACTTAACATTTATATTTGGACAAATAAGACTTCTTGCCATTCCTCATGTTCCTTGTTCCATCTCCTGTTTAATGTATTTGCGGTGACTTTTTACAATGACTGGCATATTGTCCCTCCTCATATACAACTGCTTTTCTAGCTTCTTTCAAGACTCAGCTGAAATTATACCTTCTGCTTTTTCCAGCATCCCTGCGGTTCATTCCTTTTCCTTGAAATCACTTTCTATTTATGCAATATGTACCTTCTTTATTTTCATGTTGACTTCTGTTGACAAATGAATGGATACATGGGATAAAGAATACTGAAGAGGCAAAAATAATGCTGAGATTATAAATTTGAGTGAGGTATGCTTTAGCTCCCATTGGACTAAGAGTTCCTTGAGAGTAGGGACCATGTTTTTGCCTTTCTTTGTATTTCCAACATAATACAGCATCCAGCATATAGCACCTGCTTGATAAATACTTGCTTACTGACTATTGATTCGCTGATCTTTCCAGCTTCTAGCCTCCCTCCAAAAATGTCTTAGTATTTATTTTTTATATATTCATTTATGCTTATATTTCCTCCCTTGATATAAGTCCTTGATGTCAGAGACTGTAATTTTTGTTTTTTATCTCCTACCATCTAATATAGTTCTTGTCACTTAGTGGGTACTTTATAAATACTTCTTCATTGATTTTCCACAAAAGAACAACTGATAGTGTCCAATCCTCCCCCAATCAATAACCATTAGTCTCCCTTTATAGCTTAAAAATTAATCTTGAAAAAAAAACTCAGAAAGAAAACCTTCATTATGTAAGATCTGGTAAATAAAGATTCACCTCTTATATCAACTATAGAAGTAGAATTCTAAATCAGTGAGAATGCAGATTAATCATGAAGAAGGAGGTTCCAGCCTTAACAATTGTGTCATGAATAGTGACATTGTAATAAGAGAAAACTTACGAAACCATCAGAAATTAACCACTTTTTTTTTCTTCTAACACATGTTAAATTAGCCAGTAAGTCTTGAAGCTTGCATACCTGATGATTAATTTATGGTATTTTACATATAAAAAAGGAAGTCCTATCATACTAGACTTCAAGTGCTAGAGAATTCCACTACATTACAATGCTGTCTTCAATTCAGCGACTTTATATTGAAATTTCACACGCAATAATTGGCTGACCTTCACAGCTATGGCAAGAAACTAATTAAAGCTGTAAGGCTGTGCTAGCAATGCTTTTGTGTGAAATTCGAAGTTTGGTGATAATGAAATATGGGGTCCAGATGTTATTGTCTTCGATAGACTATGCCCTTGGTTCACACTAATGAAGAACAGCAATTATTAAACAAAAAGTATTTTTTTAACCATTAATTATTTTGTGTTGTGATAGCAGGAATAAAAATACAGTAGCATCCCTTTTTCAAGGGTCTCCCCAAAGTAATTTTATAGAACTTTGCCAGGTGACTTCTTTATAATTAGACATTCTGTTTTCACTTTCTTTGTGATGCTGATTCTAGACCTTTGGGAGCCTCATGAATGGCCTGAGGTAGGTTTGGGGAGTAAATTTGTGAAAGCAAGATAGCAATAGTTGTCCATAAGGAATTTTTAGATAGCTACAACATGACAGAAAAAAAAAAGCCTTGTCAAATAACTTTCCATACCAAGCAGAAAAATGAGTAGAATTATGAAGACCCTTTAGATTCATGCTACTTGAAAGGTAAACATTGTTATGATCTATGATCGTGCATGCATGGGAAGAGATCAGTAGTGCTTCATGGTTGGTAGTTATTTAACTTCTGGGTAAGAGAACAAGGATACTAAAGAATTTCACTGGACTGTGTCTTAATAGATTTCAGGTTTGCATCCCTTAACAAAAAAAGTAGGAAAAAACTCCCCAAATATAATTGATTCATGACTCTTCAAAGGCCAATGACCCAGTGTGACTTGATTTTTGACCACTGTTACTCACAAAAGTAAGAGTGGGAATGGAAGAAAAGGTGAAACTCATTTACCCATTTGCCTATTTGTCATGAGAAAGGTTAGGTAGGAAATGCATTAAAGTTATTCACAGGAAGGGCTAACGATATTTTGTGGGTCTTATCTGTTCCATTTTACATGGACAACTCTAGACACTTTGATAAGTACTGAGAGCATCTTCTGGAAGGCATCTACACCTGGTATGTTGTAATTAAATGGTTTGGGGAGGTAGGATATTGAAAGAATTATGGCCCACTCACTATCATGTTAGTGTTTCTCTTTACCTGGAGACAAGAGATTGCAATGGTTGTGGTTTTCCAAGGAGTCATTGGCCATGGAATATATTTTAGGCTTAACTCAGGCTTCTGCTATTCATTTTAATGAACAACTGATAGAAAAACTGATAAAAAAAAGTGTATTATAAGTTGTAAAATACACTGAGATATTAAGACAAAGAAAATGAATCTTCAGACATTAATTATTCTTCTTTTACTGTTGCTGCTAATTCTACTACTATTATTACTTCTACTACTACTACTACTACTACCACTGCTGCTGCTGCTGCTGCTTCTACTTCTACTACTACTACTACTATTACTACTATTACTACTACTACTAAACATTCGTATAGTATTTGAAATCATACAAAGCATTTTACATATATCATTTGATTCTTGCAAAAAACCTTTTGAAGTAAGTGCTATTATTATCCCCACTTCACAAACAAGGAAACAGGCTGAGAGAGTCATTTGCCCATGGCTGCATATTTAGGAATTATCTGTGATGAGATTTGACCTCAAGTTTTGCTGACTCATAGTCCAGTATTCAGTCTACTTATAGGAAACAATTTTATTCATATTATTGGCAGTAATAACAATGACATATTTATGTAATGCATTACTGGTAACAGAAATGCTTTCTTCCCTTGGGAACTTCTTTATGTGAGTTTCATTAGTCAATTTCACAAATGAAGAAATAGAGGCTTAGAAAGGTTTGTTGACTTTTCCATAGTAAAAAAAAAAAAACCTACAAAAACAAACAAACAAACAAACAAACAAACAAACCCCCCCCCAAAACTAGTAAGTGGCAAATCTGAGAAATAATTTGAGGTCTTAAGATACCAAGTCTAATGCTGGATATTGTCCCTTTCACTCCATTCTCTGTGAGCTTGAATCATTAGATTCTAAATTAAGTTACAGTTAGAAGAAATTTTGTGTGATTCATTTTATAGATAAGAAGAGTAACGAGGAAATATGGCTTCATGTCACATGAATAATGATAGAATTGAAATTTGATTAGATTTCCCCTCCCCTCCAAAAAAAAAAACTCAAGAAAAAAACAGTTTTAAAAAGTATGCTTCAATATGTATTCAGAACCAATAGTTCTTTTACTGGGTATGGATAGCATTTTTCATAAGTTCTTCTGAGTAGTCTTGGATCATTGTGTTGCTGAGATTAGCAAAGTCATTCATAGTTCATCATTACACAGCATTGCTATTACTTTATACATAGTACATTTCACTTTGAATGAACTCATGGAGGATTTTCCAGGTTTTCCTGCTCCTCATTTCTTCCTTCCTTCATGATCTCTCTCTCTCTCTCTCTCTCTCTCTCTCTCTCTCTCTCTCTCTCTCTCTCTCTCTTTTTTTGCTGAGGCAATTGAGGTTAAGTGACTTGCCCAGGGTCACACAGCTAGGGAATGTTAAGTGTCTGAGACCAGATTTGAACTCAGGTCTTCCTGACTTCAGGGATGGTGCTCTATCCACTGCACCACCTAGCTGCCCCCTTGATGATCTCTTGATGAATGCTATCCAGGTTTTTGGTTTTTGTTTTATTTTTTGGTCATGGCATTCATGTAGACCAATAATTTAAAAATATTTCTCCTGTATCTATTTTGTAGGTCAGCTATTTTTCAATGAAAAATTTTACATTTTCTTTCATTTTTTCATTTTTTTGTATGTTTGAATGATTCTTTATGTCATATAGAGTCATTAGCTTTCATTTGCCTCATTCTAGTTTTTAATGTGTGATTTTCTTCAGTTAGCTTTTGTAGCTCCTTTTCCATTTGATTAATTTTACTTTTCGAAGTGTTGTTTTCTTCAGTGGAATTTTTTTTTTTCATTTGATCTATTGTGTTTTTAAGTAATTTATTTCTTCAGTAGATTTATTTTTACATTTGGCCAATAGTATTTTTAAGAAATTATTTTCTTCAATTTTTTCCTTCCTTTTCCAACCTGTTAATTCTTGCTTGCATGTCTTATTTTTTCTTTTCTTTTCTCATTTTTTTTCTTATATATATCTTATTTGTCTTTTAAAATCTTTTATGAGCACTTCCAAGAAGGCTCTTTGGGCTTGAGACCAACTCATATCATCCTTTGAGATCTCCTTTGTGGACATTTTGTCCTGTTCTCAGATGGTGCTTTGGCCTTTCCATAGTTAAGATTCTTTTCTATTTTTTTGTTCATTTTCTTTCCTTCTTTTCCCCCTACCTCTTTTATGGTTGAGTTCTGTTTGTGGGTTAAAGGGGGTGCTGTCACAAGCTTTCTGTGCAGTTCTGAGCCTTGGCTTTGAGCACAGGGGCCCTTGTTTTTAGTGTCTTGCTCATACCAGTGTAGCTCTACTTTCTCTCTCCCTGGAAATAAGGCTGACAATTTGCCTTCTGAGCTGGAACTGGAGGCTGCTTCACTGGTCTGCTCAGCTACTGTGCCAAGATTGAGGGTTTCAGTTGCTGATCTGCTATATTTAAACTCTTTCACTGGTTTTTCCAGATATGAGCTAGGCTGAACACCTCTTTCACTCCAGAGATACTTTCTTGAAATCTTTTCAATCTATCTTGAGCTGGAGAGTGGTTTCATTCCATAAACTCTGTTCAGAGGCTTGGTTTCATGTATTTTTTTGAGGGAAACTGGAAATGCCTCTGCAACTTCCTGGCTTTATTTCACTATCTTGGCTCTTCCCCTAGAACTCTCACATCATTTCTTTCTTTCTTTCTTTCTTTCTTTCTTTCTTTCTTTCTTTTTTTTTTTTTTTGCTGAGGCAATTGGGGTTAAGTGACTTGCCCAAGGTCACACAGTCAGGAAGTGTTAAGTGTCTGAGGCCAAATTTGAACTCAGGTCCTCCTGACTTCAAGGCTGATGCTCTATCCACTATACCAATTAGCTGCCCCCCCCCCCGCATCATTTCTTATAGAACAATACTATTCCATCATAATTGTATATAACAAGTTATACAGCCATTCCCTAATTGATGAGTATCACCAAAGAATTTCTAATTCTTTGCCCTGAGAAAAGAGCTGCTATAAATATTTTTCTATATATATGTCCTTTTTCTTTAAACAATCTCTTTTAGGATTCATAGTTAGTAGTGGTATTGTTAGGTCAAAGGATCTGCATGATTTTATATCCCTTTGGTCATTGTTCATATCTTTTGATCATTTATTGATTGGGGAATGGCTCTCATTATTTTTTTTTTTATAAAATTGACTCCATTCCATAAGCATTTGAGAAATGAGGCCTTCATGAGGAAACTTGTTTAAACATTCTTTTCATAATTACTACGGCTAACTGTATTTCTCCCCATTTATTCTATTCTTTATCTCCTTTCATTTTGTTCTTCCTTAAGTGTTTATCTTCTGACCATCCCCTTGTACCAATATAGTCTCTCTTTTATCATCCTCCCCCCTGCTCATATTCCTTTTCCCTCCTACTTTAATTGGAAATAATTTTGAGAGGAACTAAATTTAACCATTTTTTTTTCTTGGTTCACATAGTTCTGACTAGCAGCTATAAGGAATAAATTTTCAGTGACCACCACATTTCCAATCATCTCCCATCCCCAAATACAGACCATTTTATATTGATTCAGACACATGCCTCTCTTCTGAACAAACCTTAGTTCTTTTTACAGTATTATTTTAACTTGGGGCCCATACTTTGACAATTCAGTGCCTTCCTGGAGTTTCTTATTGACATCTTGTAGCTCCCATTGTGTTGGCCCTTTTGACCCCTCTCTCTTTGTATTCCTTGAAACTAAATGTTTTGCAAAAATATGAAGACTATTCATTTTTCACTGAAAACAGTGAGAGTATTTTTAAAGCTGTAGAATCTCATCTTCAACTCAAATTTTTCCTTCCTCTTGCTTTGTCCTTTCTTGTAGAAAGCTATCATATAACATATGCATATAGGGTGGATTATAGAATAATACTTTTATTGACATAAAAAAGATTTTTCATTGCCTTATCTTTGATATACTAATAACTATCATCTATATGGCATTTTACATATATTATACCATTTAATCTCACAATCCCCATTTGAAAAACTGAGGCAAAGAGAAACTAAGTGTCTTATTCAGGTTCACATGAATAGAAAGTATCTGAAATGGGATTTGAATTCAAATTTTCCTCTTTTAAGTTCAGTGCTTTACCTAATATACTTTCCAGATGCTATAATAATTTTATTCTACAAATGATCCATCATAATATTATCAATAATGGAATAGACATTTAATAGAGCCTTTAAAAGACCTACCTGGACACATTGACAAGAGACAAGACTGAACAATGAATATCTATTTGTCATTGCAGGAATGATAGTTTTCTAAGGACATTTAACATTTTATATCATGATTTGTCTGACATATATAGCTACTGTTAAAAGAAATAGCTACTAAGAACCATGCATAGAGCAGAATCATTTTGAAGAAGTGGAACAGCATTAACTAATGCAAATTTAGGCAAAGGGGAGAGAATAGAAACTCATTTAGTAAGAGGGAAAGAACTGGACTATTATCAGTCAAGATTCATAGACAGTTTCTATTCTAGGAGTTCCCCAAAGGCTTGGCGTAGATTGGAAAACACATTCATGTTCCTTTTCATGCCCAGGATTTAAAAACTAATTGTATTGTAGAACTGTTTTTTATCTAAAGGTTGAACAAAATGATAATGGAAACCTCAGGGATACTTTATGATGACTTCTTTAAGACAGGGCTGGCTTTGAGAGGAATGGTCTTTGAAGTATGTACTTTCAGTATAATTTTCACTGTGTAATGATACTTGTCACTGATGCCAACAGGAACCAATTATTTTAAATTCAAACAAGATGGCGGGCTCTGCCTGAAGTGTCAACCCATCTAACTGGTTCTCTCTCACCCCAGTAATATGATTTGTCCTCTAAATTATGCTTTTGAAAATTGTTACTCATGTGGTAATTGGGCAAAATGGTCTGGATTCCACATTTTAGGAAATGCATTGATATGTTGGCATACATTCAGAAGAGGGTAGCCCTGATTGTAAGAGGACTAGGGAATATGCAATAAGAGGATCTAATGAAGGAACTGGAAATGTTCAGAATGAACAAGAGAAAATTTAGCGATATGAAAGCTCTTTGGGGGTGTTTGAAAGTCTGTCATGGGGAAATGAGATGACACGTTTTCTTTTTGATCCTAGAGTTCAAAATAGAAGCCATAAATAACATTTTTGAAATCAAAACAAAACCAAATTTAGATTTAATGTGAGGAACATTGTTACTTTTAGCACAGATATTCACTATGTAAAAATTTGGTCTAATCTATCTGCTTTCCTCAATTTTTTGTTTTCTTTGGTGCTTTTTCTACTTCTATTAAAAGCATCTTTGAGGCTATGATACCAGAATTGAAGTGTGGTACCATCACTATCCTTTGTGTTGCAATGAGATTTTTGTAAAAACTTTACTTTTTTTCTTTTCAGTTTCATATCTAAATGCCTATAGATAAATTGTAATCTGTATCATTCAAGGGAATACCCATACTGATGGGATTACAGAGCCACCTAGGCATTTCAATACTTAGCAATTAAAACTGCCCCCAAATGGAAGAGGTTGTGTCAGGTGGTAGTCAGTTACCTCTTCTTAAATGTCTTCCAGCAAAGGCTATGACTATTTATCTAGAGTATTATAGAGCTTCTAAAGTGATACTTCTATTGCACAGAACTGACCATGTCGTTCTCCTTCTCAATAAGCTCCAATGGCTCCCTATTGCCTATAATATCCAATAAAAATCACCTGTGGATAGACATTTGGAGCTCATTAGCTCCTGGCTCCAGCCTTTCTTTCTATGCTTATTACAACTAATCCCTCTTAATGCAATTTATGTTCCATTCAAACTGGCCTTCTTACTGTTCTTCACACATGAAATTCCATCTCCCATCTTTAACTGTGCATAGGTTGCCTGGAATGTAGTACCTCCTCCTCTTAAAATCCTAAATTCCTTTAAAACTCAGATCAAATGTTACCTTATTAAATAAGGCCTTTTCTGATTCTTCCAGATGCTGATACTCCCTTCAATCCCACTTACTTTGGATTTTCTTTATAGTTTGAATATAAATGTGCATGCTGTTGCCCCCCACCTCCTCTACACCCCAATCTCAATGCATGTAAACATCTTCAGGGCAAAAATATATTTTTTTCTCTTTGTATCCCTAGCATTTAAAACAACGAACAGCACATAGTAGTCATAAATTACTTGTTGATTGATTAAAATAGGAGATTCTTGTTAATATTGTATTATTTGGCTTCTGAAGTTTCTAATTGGCTAGAAGGAGAGCATTGACAAAATTGGGTCAGGGCCTGACAGGATCAGATGGCAAAGGTGTGAGAGTCAAAAGATCATTGGGTAGGCTTGCTATTCTCTTGGCTTCTTAGACTAAAGAAGTGGCAGAAAGAACAATAATGCTACCATACTTCATATGCAAAAATGATGCTACCAACCCATCATTCACACTCTCTCACTGGAACCACCTTGTGACCATAAGCACACATGAGTGAAATAACTGATTGTGGTTACGGTGCAGTCTGTGGCCACGAAAAAATAACAGGCTTATAGAAGGAATCAAAACCATGACCTTAGGCTCATACCACTGTTGTCTAACCAAAGATTATATTTTAGAGACAGGGCCACTCATGCAAATAATATGTTTTCTCGCTCTAGTGGTTTTGTGTGCCTTATGTAGATCCATAAGAAAATAACACAGGCCATAATATATGGCAGGCCTGGAAAAAAATTCTATCTTGTTAACATATCCTGGATCTTTTTCTTAGTTTTCAAAAGTTGGAATAATATTCTATACCTCATAAAAGATTGTATATACTTATATCTTAGGCTATTTATTTCCTTTAAGTTACATCCATAACATTAAGATTACAGTATTTTGTTATTTAAAAAGTACCTAGGACAATTTCATATCTAACATGAGATTCAAAAATTTCCACTGATGATTATAAATTTAATTTATTGCATTTATCTTCATTTTATTTTGTCTTCTTATTTTTGATACCAGTGCTTAATAAATATTGTTGTATAGGATTATGTATCTAGGTCAATTCCTTCATTTTACAGATGAAGAAACTGAGACCATAACTAGAATTTAAAAGTAGAAAGAACTTCAGAGATTCTTTAGTTTTATCTTCTCATTTTACAAATGAGGAAATGGAGACACAGAGAATTTGGTTGACTTGTTCTGATTCCCAGACTGGAGTATGGAGTCAATCTAGCCAGCAAGAGTGAATTGTTAAATCTTCAGTGTAAGCATTTCCATCTCAGAAAGTGGCAAATGCTACAAATCAGAAATTGATTCCTTATTTTATGGATTATTTAGATTTAAGAAAAATAAGGAAAATGTTAATAATGATAATTAAACTTAAAAGTGTGTCACGAGTATATCCTCTTTCCCTATTTCAGTGGTGATTGTTAACTGGCTACCATACCCCTGCTTCCAATTTCTAAGAAGTCTGCAAGAAGAGAGTGACTGAACCCTCCTCATAGATGATTCCTCTCAAAGGATTCATGGTCAAATTAGTATTTGGGCTAGACAGTCTCTGAGGTCTCTTTCAGTTAGTTATAAGATTAGGATTATGTTCTTTCCACTATACCAAAGTTATGACCTGAATCAAGGAGGGAATACCCACATGGATTAAGTCACCGGTCTATCTAAGTACCAAAAAAGGCTCATTTTACATAAGATATTTTTAAATTACATGGTTCATTAAAAAATGAAACTAGAGCATAGGTTATGTCTACACAAGGCTAACTGATCAAATCAGAAATGGGAATTTTTGATTTGATCCAGTCTCAGACAAATGGACACATATGGCACATGAACCCCAACTTGTAAAGTTACTTCCATTTAAAATCAGGAATCCCCATTTTACATTTTTTTTGATCACTGAAAGTTCAACTGTTTTTTTGCTACAAACTGCTTTAAATTGTTTTATTTCAGTAATCAAGGCACATGTAAGCAATCAAATATTATAAAATCTTGGAAACTAACTCCTTGACAACAAAGAGAAATAAAAGATATTGTACCAACTTGATGTTTTCTTGAATTCTCCCCCAAACCCTCTCAAAAAAAGAAATTACAGATTATTTGTGTGAAATTGTGTTTAAGCTTGAAAATATCTCAAGAAGCATATGTAGATGGATTTCCCAGAATAAACTGCATTTTTAGAAAATAACAATGTGCCCATGTTTACCCATAACCATGTGTACTGGGTCTCCTGGGCTCCTGACCTGGTGATTACCCCTATTAGTTCAATTGGTTCGAACACTTAATATCTTAAACTCGCAGGTCCTCTTTCTTCTAGTGATTTGACAATCTGAGAGTTCAGTAATAGTATCTTCAGAAAGCTCTATTGTGACGCTAGATTTTGGTAATTGACACCAATAACATAACAACATTAAATCATCCACTTTTTTTTATAGCGGATAAGCTAGCCTGCTTGTAAATATGTTAAAGGATAGCATGTAGGTGGCAGAAGAATTATGCTACAATTTTAACAGCTAATAAATCTTTATTTAAGCAAGGGACCTCTAAAATTTAATTAGGCATATGAAAGCAGAGATCATTCTGAGGGTAAAAATATGCCAATTCTCACAAGAAAAGACATCTGCTTCATGGAAAATTTTCAAGGTAAAATTTACTCTTCTGTTACTGTGTCAATAGAAAGACTATCCTTGTGGAAAAGCAAGTAACTAAAAAGAGAGAGAGAGAGAGAACCCAAAGGGGCATATATAAGACATCCCTGTCACATTCAAAAAAAAAAAAAAAGGAAAAAAATGGCATTTGCCTCTTACTATGTAAAGCTTAATTTGAACTGTTCAGCTTGCTCATGTTTCCTTCTCTCCCTGCTTCTTTCCCTCTCTCTTACTCTTCTTACCATTCTCCATCCCATTCTGTCTTTGACCTTTTTTAGCTCTATGTTTGAACAAGAATTGAAATATTCTTTATCAAGCATGAGATAATAGATTATGAATAGGTGATCACTTTTGTGAAGTGACTTGATGGCAGTCACTTAGGTAGCTGTGGGAGAATGGAAAGGATGCTAGACCAGAGGTCTGCAGAAGTACATTCTGTCACACCTCCAATTGTCATTTTATTCATCTGTGAAATGAAAGGCTTATTCTAAATGATTCTTATGGTCTTTAATAGCTTTAAAAAAACCCCCTCTATTTCCACCTTGTTAATTCCTAGTGAGGTCCCTATCCAAAAATGTCTCCTCATCCTTACCATTAGAAATTTCACTATTAGTGTTTTCTTTGGCTTTAAGCATTATTCCTTTCCCATGTTCTTATATTAACATGATAATTCCCTAGGGCTAATGATATGCTTAAATCCTGCTAGAACAGGATTAAGGTAGGATTTAATTTAGAAAAACCTATCTATGGTAGGAGGGAACAAGCTAGGCTTCGTGGAAGCAGGAACATGTGGAATATAATTTAGAAAAACCTTCTGTCTACGGTAGGAGGGAACAAGCTAGGCTTCATGGAAGCAGGAACATGTGGAATAGAATTCTATATATAGAAAGTCCCCTTGCCATCAGAAATTTGATGACAATCTATTTGAAGACACTTCAGTATACAAATAAGCCTTAAAAAACAATTGGAAGCCAAAATACAAAAGGTAACTGAGATAGTACATAAAATTTTAGAGTACAAATAGTTCTGAGGTACACCAAGGCCATTCCATCATTATGCAGAACAGGAAAACAGTAGGAGTGAAGTGACTCGGTTGTTTAATGTGATTATTAAGCTGTTAAGTGGCCAACTTAAGATTTTGTGCTATGTCTTCTGATTTAAGGTCCAAGTACTGAACAGTGCATGGTGCTACTAAACAGGAACCACATTGAGGGTACATAGTCTACTTTTTGAGGGTGTCTTGATCCTTGCTCTAATAAAGATATTTGCAGACATAAAATAATAGCAGAATTATATGATTTTGATAATGGGAACTACATGCTACAACAAATGAATCAGTCTTCCTAAACGTGGAGCTAGGAAAGCCCAAGTTCAAATATGGTCTCAGTAACTCACTAGCTGTATGACCTTGGAAAAAAATCATTTAAAAAGAGAATAATAATAATAGCATCAAGCTCTGAGGTTTATTACAAGGATAAGATGAGATAATATTGGTAAAACATCACAGCACCTAGCAGATACTAAGTGCTTAATAGAAATATTTTTTTAAAAAATTTAAAAAAAAATTTAATTTCCTCCCCTTTTGCCTACATTATCTCCACTTAAAATACACATACACACACATATAGAGATACTATTTTGTATCTATGGCTGAAAAAAGCAGGATGAAGAAAAAAATGCACAAAGTGATATGAAATAATTGGAAGGTTTTTTTTTTTTTTCATTTAATATATTCTGCTACTATTTGGCATTGTTTCCTGTTTAAGAAATCCTAAAGATGTTTTGTTCGTTGTTTGGTATTTCCTTCAAATCACTTACTTTGTGCTATGAAATGAACTTTTGCAGTTCACTTTAAATGTCAACAATCTTCATAAATAATGAATATAGACTCTGGATTGTAATGTCCAATTAAAGAACATCCTTATTTGATCATATGCTATTCAGGTCCTTTCCTATACTTTCTATTATGCTGCTGTAACAGTCAGCTTAGATTTTGTTGTTATTTTAATAAGCACTATAGATTATTTGCCAGGTGAAAAAGCTTAAAAATGAATGATCCTTAAATATTTTAACAATGAAATTTAATCAATGTGGAAAGGTCTATAATTAAAATATAATCTAGTTTATTTATTTTCCATTTAGGGAGCCCTAACTCAGCTGAAATGGCTGGTGAAGAAGATAATATGCCGGACCAAGCACCAAGACACTTGGGTTCAACTCTGCTCTGTCCCACATTTTAAGACTTTCAAAATGACACTAATTTCTATGGATCCTTTTTTCTTTTTTTTTTTTTCTGGAAAATGAAGTGGTTGAGTTAGATGATTGTTAAAAGCTTTCCCAGTTCTTAATCCCATAAGGATACTCAGATAATAGGACTGTACCATATCTTTGGCAATTATCCTTAGTTTAGACTGTGTCTTGTTCCCATTATTGTAAAAAAGAAAATGAAAATTTTGTTAGGATCCAAAGTGTTTTGATCTTCATGGACCTTACATCATGCGTGAATCTGCCATCTCTTAAGACTAAGCAGTGTTAAATGCTTTTATGCTTCCAGCCTCCTTGGAAAAATTTTATTGGGAACATTTGGTAGTTTCTGAATCATCTCATGAAGCAAAGCATATTGTAGTTTAAAACATTTATCATTATCATGATTCCTAACTTGTTGGTGGAGACCTTTTTCTCCCTGATATGACAAGTACAGGATTTCTAGTTGTCTTTCTTTGGAGGACCAATATAGGGATTCTTATTCTTGAGTCCATTCACACAGTATATGTTGTCTGGATAGATATTCTGACCATGTCACATATATACTCACAACTCTTAATGGCTCCCTATTTCTCCAAGATAAAATACAGAGGCCTTAGGACTGGCATTTAAAGCCCTTTTCATTCTTGCTCCTACCTACTTTTCCAGACATTTCTTATCAATCCTTTTCTTGCCTTCTTTGATCCCATCAAACTGGGTTGCTAGTTGCTTTCTGTATTTATCCTTGTATAGTCTACTTTTCTGCCTTTGCACAAGTTATACTCAATTGCTAAAAATATTTTTTTTCACCTTTATTTCTTTGGATTTCTTTTTTCCTTTTGAGCATAGCTCAGGAGTTAATTTTAGTATCAGACTTTTCCTATTCCTTAGTTATGAGCATACTCTCTTTTTATAAATTATTTTTATAATAATTTATTTCTACTGTTATATATGTATAATGTGCATATGTTATACATATATATGGTAACATTTCCCATGTTTTCAATGGATTATAAACTTGTTTTGCAGTAATTTATTTCTACATATATATTTATACATAAAGAGTAATATTCTACTTCTTCCTACTGGATTATAGACTTATTGAGGATAGGAAGAAATTTTCATTTGGAGTTTCTAACTCCATTATCTTTCACATAGTAGAAACTGTTGAATTTAATTAAATTGAACCAAAAAGAGTTATGGAGTCCCAACCATTGAAGAACTAAGAAGTCATTTAGTAGCTATTCAATCCAAAATTGGAAATAAATGTTTGGGCAGGAAGAAAGTGCCAAATAAACTTGAGTCATATGGAAGACTCAGATTTAGCAGAGAAAACCATGGAACAATGGAGGAAGCCTACTTCCCAACAGAAAATAAATCAGTTAATTTATTGTGTACCTGACATATTCAAAGAACAAGGCTTGGACCAAAAGAATCCAGCTTTCTTTTTCAGTACTTATATGCCAGGCACTATGCTAAGAAATGAAGAAACATAAAAAGCTCATATAGTAAGGAAGTCAAGATGCTCAGGTACAGAGATGAGTGACTGCATTTCAGGAATAGGAACCACACCCCATCAAAGCACAGAAATAGTAGATAGAATGTTGTGATTAAGATATAGCAAAAGGCCGGAGCAGTTGGATCATGGAATGATGGAAAATTAGAAAGTGCTCATTTTCTGAAGAGCTATAAATACTGCACTGAGGACTTTATATTTAATTTTGAAGATAATTGGAAAGGACTGATATTTATTGGATGGAGTGATAATTTGGTCAGATTTACAATTTTTAAAAAAATGGGGAGAAATTAAGTTATTGTAAAACTGATATAAGAGATGACATGGTCTTGAACTAGAATAATGGATGTAAATGGTGAATAAGGAACACGTATGAGAGACATGAGCAGAGCATTGACAATGTCTGCCAATGGGTTGCAAAAATGATGTAACTGAGAAGAAGTAGAGGACAACATAGAGGCTGTAAACTTAGGTAACTGAGAAGAAGATGGTGTCTTTGAAAAGGTTTTGAAAGAAAGATAAATTCTGTTTTGGATTTGCTGAATTGGAGAAAGTTATGGGGACATTCAGTTCAAGATGTTCAAGAGGCATGTGATGTGTGACTAGCTCAGGCGGGCTGATACAATTGGATTTATACATCTGGAAGTAATTTGCATAGAGATGATAATGGAACCCATGGAAATTGATGTGGTCAGTAAGTGAGATAGTATAAAACAACAAAAGATGAAGGCCCAAAATGCAGCTTTGGGGGAAACCCATAGATCTAGTATATGAACAAAGATAAATAACCAAGAAAATGGACTGGGATAGAGCTGTCAAATAGGAGAAAAGGGAGAGGGCAGAGTAACAGAATATATTATTATTTACTCTAAATTTTCTTTTTCTTTTTTCTTTTTGGATTTTTCTGAGAATATCTTTTAGAAGAGTGCTGGGGTTTATCAATATGACAGTTAACAAGCATTTAGATGGAGAGAGGCACCACTGTTTCAATTTGGAAATGGGACTCACTTATTTTGTTTACTTGTTATTCAGATATTAATCACTATTTTATTTAAGTAAACTTTAAATTATGTATATTGGCTAGTACTGGGTTAACTTTTCTTCCCACTTTCTCTTTACCATTCTCTAGCCCAATATAACTAATAATAACTAAAGGGGGAAAACAGCATAGTATGATTTGGGGAATACTTGCTTTGTATAATCCTATTTATAGCTATCACCAGTCAGACCTATAAGAAAGAGAAGCAATACATATTATACATATGGATGAGGAAAATCTGATCTACTTTTTCAATTTACATGAAGGTGAGACTTTTGAACTTGATTTTTTCCAATTGAGAGTATGAACATGATCACTGGTGATTTTAAGGAAAGATTGTTTCCTCTGGGTCCCAGAAGGAGATGTATATGCATTCCATAGGGATTGGAAGGGTTTGCCAGTTTAAAAATGTTCTTCCAGAGACCGAAGTCTCCAATTTCTGATATGTCTTTAATTTTTTCTTGACCTCTATGAAAATGGAAGAAATGTCTTTAATGAAAACTTTTTATAGACCCACAGTGTTATATTAGGCTAGCCAGGAAGACTAGGGTTCAAGTCCTTCCATTGATACTTCTTGATTATATGACCTTAGCCAAGGTCACTTAATCTCTCAGTGCTCTTGTCTTTGTTATTTAGTCCTATCTGATTCTTTGTGGCACCAGTTGGGTTTTCTCAGTAAAGATACTTGAGAATTTTTCCATTTCCTTCTCCAGCTCATTTTATAAATGAGGAAACTGAGGTAAATAGTGTTAAGTGACTTGCCCAGAGTCACACAGTTAATGTCTGAGACTGAATTTGAACTGAGGATGATGACTCTGTCTGAATCCAGGTCTATTCTATCCCATCAGTGCTCCAGGAAGCTTTATAAAATTAAATTTCAGAGAAAATTCCAATCTGCATTGGTAGAGAAACTAGCCTCATTCAGAAGTATTTACCACTACAGTTCTTACAGCTCTCCATAACTCTCTCTCTATATCCCAAGCCCAGCGGTTTTAGAAAACTATATTTGCAAGAATGATCTATGAATATATGTGTTAACTTTATTTCTTTAAAGCACATTTGCTACCCTACTCGCTCTTCAAGAAAACATCTGTATATATACACACATACAAATATACACATAGATATGCCTATTTTTTATATTTCTGTCTTTTCAACTAATTTTTAGACATAGAATTAATATTCCCTCCTAGACAATTTCCATTAAATAGGCAGGAACTAAGACACAACAATATGAAGAAAGCCAAGGACTAGAGTTGGAGTCAGACATGATACAGGATATCTTACTATTTTCTTTTTCAGGAGATTTAAAATCTCTCTTTGTCTCAGTTTTTAAATTTTATATATAAATTATAAAAGAATTATATATATATATATATATATTAACTCACTAATATTGCAAAACAACAGCATTTTTTTTTATTTTATAAGGCAAACAGAGGCTATGTTAGCATTTTAACAATATACTCTAGTATTAGATAGAAAGAATCTGGGATGTCACAGATGTGGGAGTATCCTTTTCATCAGTGCAGATCAAGACCCAACTAGATGGTGTCAATTGCTCTAATTATTGTCCACAGCCATTCATTGATCCTCCACTATGCTGGGGGCCTTCCACTAATGGCTTTTTTTTGGTTTTATTTTATTTTTATATTTCATGAATACCAGGGCAGTACTTGGGCTACCAATATGTTACTTATGATGCTATGCTGTTCATGACATGAGTTTATCTTTTTTTCCATCATGCATTACATTGATTGTATCCTTTGCACCAAGATGACCAACAGCAAGGTGGATTAAACATTTTCTTAGTCCCTATTACCTCTCAAAAATTTCCCCAGATTATATACCAGTAGTAGAGAAATTCTGACTCCCTAAGAAAAGAAATCAAAAAGCCTCTCTAGGTAACAGCCTGATTAACTAACACTAGAGGTTGCTTGTTCTTTTTTTAAATTTTATTTTATTTGCATAACATATGTGTGGGTAATTCTTCAACAATAACCCTTACATAGCTTTCCGTTACAAATTTTTCCCCCCAACTCCCCACCCCTCCCCAGGATATCCACTACATGTTAATTGTGTTAAAATATTGGCAAATCGAATATATGTATATATATTTCCAAACTTATCATTGTTGTGCAAGAAAAATCTTATCTACACAAACGATATATCAGATAAAGGAAACACAATGTAAGCAAACATCAATCAAGGAGTATGAAAATATTATGTTGTGGTCCACATTTCAGATCCCTCTCTCTGGGTGTATATGGCTTTCTTCAGTGAACAATTGGAGGTGGTTTGAAACATTTCATTGTTGAAGAGAGCCATGTCCATCAGAATTAATCGTCATATAGTACTGTTGTTGCCGTGTATAATGATCTCCTGGTTCTGCTCATTTCACTCAGCATCAGTTCATGTAAGTCTCTCCAGGCCTCTCTGAAATCATCTTGCTGGTCATTTCTTACAGAACAATAATATTCCATAATATTCATATACCATAATTTATTCAGCCATTCTCCAATTGAAGGGCATCTATTCAGTTTCCAGTTTCTAGCCACTACAAAAAGGACTGCCACAAACATTGTTGCACATGTGGGGCCTTTTCCTTCCTTTATGATTTCTTTGGGATATAAGCCCAATAGAAATGCTGCTGGGTCAAAGGGTATGCACAGTTTGATAACTTTTTGAGCATAGCTCCAAATTGTTCTCCAGAAGGGCTGTATCCGTTCACAGCTCCACCAACAATGCATCAGTGTCCCAGC
>JAJPUD010007268.1:29456-53814 GCA_023553655.1 Myrmecobius fasciatus
GTATTACTGTCTATTTCTCCTTGCATCTCTCTTAACTTCTCCTCTAGGAATTTGGATGCTATACCACTTGGTGCATATATGTTAAGTATTGATACTGCTTCATTGTCTATGGAACCCTTTAGTAAAATGTAGTTTCCTTCCTTATCTCTTTTAATTAGATCTATTTTTGTTTTTACTTGACCCGAGATAAGGATTGCTATCCCTGCCTTTCTTTGTTCACCTGAAGCATTGAAGATTCTGCTCCAGCCCTTTACCTTCACTCTGTATGTATGTCTATGTTTTAGATGTGTTTCTTGTAAACAACATATTGTAGGAATCTGGCTTTTAATCCAGTCTGCTACCCGCTTCCGTTTTATGGGAGAGTTCATCCCATTCACATTCACAGTTAAAATAACTATATCTGTATTCCCTGCCATCTTATTTACCCAGAGTTATGATTTTCTCTTCCCTGTCCCCTCTCTCCCTTCCCCCCTCCCCAGTACTTTGCTCTTGATGACCACCTCCCACCAATAATCCTCCTCCCTTTAGAGTCCCTCCCTCCCCTTTATACCTTTCCCCAAATCCTTCTATTAGTTTATCCCTTTCCTTTTCTCCCCTCCCTCCTACCTTCCCACAAGGAGGGTCAGACCTTTCTTTGAAGCCAAATGTGTCTGATATACTCTCTTAGAGTCCAATCTAATGAGAGTAAGGTTTACACAATACTCATCACCCTCCCTTCTTTCCCTCAATTATATTAGATCTTCTATGTCTCTTTATGAGATTTTGCCTTATTTTTCCTCCTTTATTTTTACTTTATTTTGCCTCCTTTCCTCCCTCCCCCTTTTTTCTTTTTCAGTATGGTATCCCTTCCACCTCTAATTTCTTTTCCATTATTATCAAAGAAAAATCAAATTATACTGCCATTCTTTAAAGGATACCTATAGTAGAAATATAGTTCTCAAGAGTTTTCCTTTTTACCTTTTTATGTTTCTCTTGAGTTCTCTATTTGGAGGTCAAATTTTTTGTTCAGATCAGGTCTTTTCATTAGAAATAGGTGAAATTCTCCTGTATCATTGAATGACCATCTTCTTCCCTGGAAGATGATGCTCATTCTAGCTGGATAACTTATTCTTGGCTGTAATCCAAGTTCTTTTGCCTTTTGGAATATCTGATTCCAGGCCCTTCGATCCTTTAAAGTGGAAGCTGACAGATCCTGTGTAATTCTAATGACAGTTCCTTGGTATTTGAATTGTTTCTTTCTAGCTGCTTGCAATATTTTTTCCTTGGTGCGATAGTCCTGAAATTTGGCCACGATATTCCTTGGGGTTTTAATTTTGGGGTCTCTTTCTGGAGGTGATTGGTGAATTCTTTCAATGCCAATTTTGCCTTCTGATTCTAAAACATCAGGGCGATTCTCTTTCATGATTTCCTGGAAGATAGCATCCAGGTTCTTTTTTTCATCATGGCTTTCAGGGAGTCCGATAATCCTTAAATTGTCTCTCCTGGATCTGTTTTCCAAGTCAGTTGTTTTTCCTAGGAGATATTTCATATTTTCTTCTATTTTTTCACTTTTTTGTTTTTGTTTAACTGATTCTTGAAGTCTTATTGAGTCATTTACTTCTATTTGTTCAATTTTAATTTTAAAGTATTATTTCCTTCAGTTATCTTTTTTAGCTCCTTTTGTAGCTGGCCAATTCAATTTCTTGATTCAATGCATTCTTTTTCCATTTTGCCAGTTTTATTTTTCAGTGAATTGTTGTCTTTTTCCAATTCACCAATTTTGTTTTTCAGTGAATTGTTGTCTTTTTCCAATTCACCAATTTTGTTTTTCAGTTCACCATTTTTATTTTCCAGTGAATTGGTGATTTTTTCCAATTCACCAATTTTGTTTTTCAGTGAACTGTTTTCTTTTTCCAATTCACCAGTCCTATTTTCCAGTTTTTGATATTTCTGTTGCCCTGATCTCAATTTATTTCCCCATTCTTCTTCTAGCTCTCTTTTGAGATTCTTAATGCAATCATCCAGGTAAGCCTTCTGAAAGGGAGACCAACTTAAGTCTGCCTTTGTGGCTTCATCTGGGATTGTTTTCATAATGTCAGGATCTGGGGACTGTTCTATTTTTTTCTCCGTAAAAGCTTTCTATGGTGAGAGCTCTCTTCTGCTTCTTGCTCATGATTTAAAGTTGGGATATTGTTCAAAAGCAGAGAAAACTGCAACAATTTGTATTTGCCCTGGGGCAGTTTGCCGAGTTGACTTCCGGTCTGAGGCTGGTCGGGCTAGATTCGCACTAGGACCACGTTTTCAGCTGCTCTCGATCCACCCTTTACCAAAGGCAGATCTGCCAAAGCACCTGCCTGCAAGCAGAGCAAAGTGGCTCAGGCATCTCCCAGGGCCTTCCTGGGTGCCTTAAATCCGCCCCTCTATCGCAGCCCTGACTTCCGCTCTGGCTGGAGTCTGATTGAGACCAGTGGCCCATTTCCCCTGAGGCTAACCTTCTCTGGAGTTCTTTCAAGGTAGATTTTTGATAGAAGTGCGTTGTAGTCCAAATGTTTGGCAGAGCCCTCACTCCAAAACCAGTTCGAAGGCTTACTTTGTCTGGGTCTGAGGGAAGGTCCCAAAGGAGTTCACAGAGAAAGCTGTCTGCAGTTCGCCATCTTCGAGGTTGCTTATTCTTAACAAGCTTATTCAGGACCCACCCTTATCAGCTTTCATACTGTAACAAGATGCATAAATCAATCCATAGTCTTGTTCTTGGGTGCTACTGAGGGATTTCTCTCCTATTAGAGAAAATCTGTAATTATATATCCTTTTGTCTCTCACTCTTTTGCAACAAATTGAAAACATTAGTTACTCACCAAAAGGAAGAGAAAGGGGGAGAATTTAGGGAGAATTAGGATTCCATTTAAAATTTACCAAAACAAGGATAGAGAATCTCTCTTCCAAAACCCCTACCTACCACCACCCTGCAAAAAAAATGAGAGAAACTGATTGAGCCCAGTCCAAAAGACAGGAATTAGAGCCAAGGGGAAGATTGGGGTAGGAGCCCAAAACATATGGATGGACTAAGCCTTGTGGAAAAGGAATTTATTCTAGATCCCACAAAAATTACTTAGGAATGAGAATAAAGAGGCTGAGGTAACTTTGCAGTTTAGCCTGGGGTGTATATGTGTCATCAAAGGGGGAGAGGTCAGAAAGTGAGTGACAATAGAATTGAAAACAACATGGATAAATCACCAAAGATTTCAGGCAATAAAAACTTCAAGTTAAAACCTAGATCATAAGCAGATAAATCAGAGAGGGTACTTAAATTTGAAGATAAGATTAATACTAAAAGACCAAAAAAATGATAAACTTCTCTAAATAAATATTACCTTGTTAAGAAAATGATAGAATTCCCAGAGAGTATGGAACAAGATATTTCATAATAATTTAAAGAGATAATTAAAAACATAATGAAGTATATTTGTTTTTGGATTTTTTGAAAAATAAATCATTATTTATATTTAGCATTAAAAAATTGAGTCCCAAATTCTCTCCCTTCTTCCAGTCCTTCCCCCATACCTTGAGAAAGCAGGCAATATAATATCAGTTATACATGGGAATTCATGAAGAAAGCATTTCCAGATTAGCCATGTTGCAGGGGAAAAAAAGCAAGATATTGCTGATCTTGAAAATGGATAGCATTTTGGGTCTTTTGGAATTGTCTTAATCATTGTCTTGGATCAAAGTAGTTAAGTCTTTCACAGTTCATCACTTTAACAATAGTACTATTACTGTATACAATGTTCTGCTTCTTCTCACTTCACCTTGTATCAGTATCTATAAATCTTCACAGGTTTTTTTAAATAATCCTGCTCTTATTTATTATAACACAAATAGTCTATCACAATCATATACCACAACTTGTTGTACAATTGGGTACAATAACCCCATTGATGGTCATCCCCTCAATTTCAACTTTTTTGTTATTACAAAGAGAACTGCAATAAATATTTTGTATGCACATGTTCTTTTCCTTTTTTCTCTTATTTTTTTTTGGGGGGGGGCTACAGATCTAGTAGTGTTATTGCTGGATCAAAAAGTATCAACAGTTTTATAGCCCTTTGGGTGTAGTTAAAGGAATGCAAAAGAACAAATGTCAGAGCTTATGATCAACATAGAAATAATTAACAGAAAAATCTTGAGAAGTGAAAAAGAGATCAATGGATATTATGGGGGTCAACTGAACTGAAGCAAAGGAAAAAATGGAAGAGAAGCAAAAGGCAAAAATGCTTAAATAAGAATGATCTCTAGGAAAGCACAATTTGTCTATATATTCAGACAAATTAGGGCTAATTTATCTTCTAGAAGAATATGATAAATAAAAAATATTAATTCCATAGTAAAAGAAACAATTTTTAAAAACTTCTCAGAACTTTTGAACACAAAAAACAAAGTAATGACCAAAAGAATCTAAATATAATCTCTGAAAGAAAAAAAAATCTATTTCAAATTCCAAGACCAAGTAGTTACATTGAACAATTCCAAAGAGCAAAGAAAAAATTCTTCAATTGAAGAAGACATTAAAATACAAAATAAAGGAAAGTTGAATAACACAAGATAATTTGGTACCCACTAGAAGCCACGGAAGGGAATAGAATAATTTTTTTTTCTAAAAAGTTAAAGAACTCAAAATGCAATGTAAAATGACATACCTAAACCTTAATCTAATCCTCAAAGAAGAAAAAAACTAGAAGTTCAATAGAAGAGAGGCATTTGAGTCATTCTTGCATCCTCCAAAACCCAGATGTGAATAGAATTTTCAACTTACAAATCACTCAAAGAACAGAAACACAAGAGAGAAAAATAAATATAACTACAAAGACAAAAATCAATAATGAAATGAAATATTTTGTCTTTAGAGATTATTAAAATAAAAACAGAGAAAACTGAACAATCAGGTTTAAATAACAGATTTCCAAAACATAATTTTATGACATGAACTATAGCATGTCTAGGAAAAGTTTACAATTCAAGACAAAAAAAAAACCACAACAAAAATACATCATTGGTATCATACCAATATTTTTTTCCTTGGCATGATTGCTATTGTTTGGGTTTTAATGTTGTGGTTTTGGTTGACTTCCATGTTGAACCATGGAGTTTATTTGAACCGAAATGATAATGCAAATTGTAGACAACTTGATAATTCCCATGAATTTTGCTGAAAAAATTTCTCCATGGAAGCCCTGAAAAATCATCTTATTGAATTCTGAGCTTTCCTACTGGTAGATAGAAGCAGATGTCACAAACCAAACACACTAGATTTAATAAAATTTTGCATTAGCTTTAACGGACAGATGTTTTGACTATGATATGGCAAGACAAGGATTTGAAATGGTGGATTGGAAAGATTTTGTTCATAAAAGTAATTGCTCTTACATTACAAAGTACAGGATTTACATGTGGAAAATGTCAGCCTATAGCAGGATCTCAGGATAGATCATGTTACCACAGCCATTGAGCTGGCTGGAAATTACCAACACACTTCTGAAGTCCATATATGCATGTTAGACCTAGGGCCTTTTTAATAGTCATCCCACATGGAATGATTTTAGGGTAGAGCCACAAGACTAGAGGCATTATATCTTATAAGTTAATTCTCGATTATATGTGCATGCCTCAATCACTTTCTCAGTTATCTGTGATTATATTTATTATTGTTTGTTTTCATATCTTAAGTTTACTTCTTTCTGGTCCTCAATATACTTAAAGAGCTAATTCAACCTATTGGTGTGTGCTCAGAGAATGGCAACCAATAGAGAATTCAGTCTTTTCATGATGCCCTTAGAGAGGAGAATTTTTTTTACAAAAATATGTCTGTTGAGGACAAGGGCTATTTAGTTTTTTGTCTCTTTGTCTCCATCCCCTAATGTAACACCTGACACACAGTAATTGCTTAATAAATGCTTGCTGAATTACTAAATTGAAACAGCTCAGGCATTTGGGCAACTTTAGCTTTTATCTTTATATCAAAGAGGAAACGAAAAGAATTTTTTAGCATCTGAAGTAGCAGTTATTTGGAAGCTCAAGCAACTAAAACCAAAGATTTCATTACTTATACTTTGTGCTCCATTGAATAATTTAACATAAAATCCTTAATAGTCATGTTGATATATTTTTTTAGTCCACAGTTGATTAGAAAAACATATAACATGATAGGACTTCTTAGAGACAGATCTAAAGATAGCAGGAAGTATGGGAGCTACTTATAGATAAATATGGAAGAAAGAGATAAAATAACTAAAAAATAGGGGAAAAGATGCCAAAATGAATACTCATAATGATGGCCTCAGGTCAATCAAAATTTGTATTATATTATTAGTGATAAATATTTTCATTTAATTATATATAATATAATTAATTTTAATTATTAATATATAGTATTTATATAATGCTTTAAGGTTTGCAAAGGACTTTGCCTTATTATTTCATTTGATCCTAAGTGACATAATTTTTGTCTTCAGTTTTTTCATCTATAAAATGGGGGTAATATTGTCTAACTTCTAGGGTATTTGTAAAGCTGAAATGAGATAATATTTGCAGAGTGCTTTGAAAACCTTAAAATGTTATCTCAATGTTAGCTTTTTGTCATCATCATCACCATCACCATCATTATTATAATTAGAAGTTTACAAAGAGTTAAAATAAAGGTTCTACTACTTTTTTCCTGCAAGATGTTGAACAATTCCTATTTCATTTCTCTCGAATTAACTTGATCTCTTCATCTATAAAATGAAGGAATAGAAGTAGATTACTTGTAAGGTCCTTTTCAGTTTTAAATTGTGTGATTCCATAATTATCAAAGGCATATTCCCACTCAGATTTAAAGATAACCAAAAAGGGGGAAGTGGGTTTTTGAGAGATATTAGCACTTGCCATCACACTCTAACCAAGGTGGATATCCTATATAAATATTTAATAGATAGGTATAGACATGATAAAATAAGAATCAAGAGATGCCACCATTTGAAGAAGGAAAATGATGTAGACACTTAAGCCTTGGTCAGTGATTGACTAATATAGCATGATTGTTTAATATTATAATTAATACTCTACTTATCAGTGTGACTACAGAGATATGGATAATTTAGAACCCCAAACTCCGAAGGCATGAATATAAGAAAAGGAAAGTTTAGAACAGTGACCCTCAGCTTTCTTTGTCTACTGATCATTGGAAATGTGGCACTAGTTGTGAAGATCACTAAATTAATTCATATTTTTCTACCTGAAATGCATTCCTCATTGTCCCTGTCTATCAAAACCATGTCTATTCATAAAAGTACTACTTCAATTAGAGCTTTTTCACTCATTTTAGTGCTTAATGTCCTCTTCTGGCTTGATTTCAATTCCTTTGGCACTTAGATTTTATATACTGCTGATTCACATTTGAATATATATTGTCCTATGTTGTTTTTAATTTCTTTCAGGAGTGCAAGCATTGTTTTTGCTTTGTCACCTAGACTGTTAAGATTTTACAGAGTGAGAATTGTTTCTTAAAGTTACCCACAATATCTTCTGTTAAGCTAGGCATCTGATCAGTGCTGTTGGTTATTTGATAAGCAGATCAAAATGAAGGCTTAAATAAGAATAGAAATAATTAATTTCATTGTGTGTAATAAGTTGAAAGCAGCAAATGTTCAAAGAAGAAAAAATATTTGTGTCATATGAAATCTTTGAGAGCTCAGGGCAAAAAATGTAGGAAGTGAATTGAGAAAGAACAAAGTTGCTCACTGTTTTCAAAGAGACAGAGGAACCAGAGACCAAATTGCCAAGATTTTCTGAATTATGGGGAAATCAAGGGAATTATAGAAAAACATCTACTCCTGTTTCATTAACTATGTTAAAGCTTTTGACTCTGGATTGTAATAAAATGAAACAAATCTTTAAAGAGATGGGAGCACTGGATTATCTTACATGTCTCCTGAAGGTCAAATATGGGGGCCAAACAGCAACAGTTAGAACTAAACATGGAGCTACTGATTGGTTAAAGACTGGAAAAATGTTTTTGCCATTTTATTTAACTTATATGCAGAGTACATCATGCAAAATGCTAGGATAAATGAATCAAAAGTTGGAATTAAGGTTGCCTGGAAAAATATCAACAATCTCAAATATGTAGATACCATTCTGATAGTAAAAAGTGAAGAAAAATTAAAAAGCTTCTAAATAAGGATGAAAGACTAGAGTATAAAAGGTGATTTGAAGTTTAACATAAAAAAACAAACAAATAAACCTTAATATCTTGACAACTGGCCCTATAAGTTCCTAGTAAATAGAGGGAGGAGAAATGAAAGCAGTGGAGGATATTATATTCTTGGGCTGGAAGATCACCATAGATGATGGCTACAACAATGAAATAGAAAATGCTTATTCCTTGGAAGGAAAGATATGGCAAATTTGGATAGCATACTAAAAAGCAGAAGCATCACCTTGCAGACAAAAGTCTGTATCATTAAAACTATGGTTTTTTCTATAGCAATGTGTGACTGTGAGAGTTGAACTATAAGGAAAGCTGAGCACAGTATAATAGATGTTTTCAAATTGTGGTGCTGGGGAAAAATCTTTTAAGAGTAACTTGGAGAGCAAGAAGATCAAATCACTCAATGCTTAGAAAAATTAATTCAGGTTCTTCACTGGAAGGTGAGATACTGAAGCTAAAGCTTAAATACTTTGTCAATATGATGAGAAGACAAGACTCATTGGAAAATAATCTGATATTTGGAAAGATTGAAGACAAAAGGAAAAGGGGATGGCACAGAATGAGATGATGTGATGAACAATGGCAATGAACATGAACAGACTTCAAGAGGTAGAGGAATATGGAAATCCCTAGTCTGTTATGATATAAGGTTATTAAAAACTGGTCATGACTACACAATTGAACAACAACTGAACGAATCTTATAGCTATACACAAGATATCTTGCTTTGTTCAATCTTTTTTTCAATTTTTTTATTAATACTTTTTATTTGCAAAACACATGTATGGGTAATTCCTAAACATTAACCCTTACAAAGCTTTCTGTTACAAATTTTTCCCCCCTACTCTCCACCCCTCCCCTAGATGGCAGGATATCCACTACATGATCATTGTTAGAATACTTAAGAAATCGAATATATGTATAGTTATTGCCACACATTTTTTGTGCAGGAGAAATCATATCTACAAGAAAGAATAATCCGATAAAGGAAATACAATGCAAGCAAACCTCAATAGAGAACATGAAAATGTTATGTTGCGGTCCACATTTCACATCCCTCTCTCTGGGTGTATATGGCTTTCTTCACTGAACAATTGGAATTGGTTTGAAGCATTTCATTGTTGAAGAGAGTCATGTTACTTTGTTCAATCTCAGTAAACTTTCTAAACTTACCCATAACAACAATGTGACCTAAGAACAAATAATAATCAAAACCGAGGTCAGCAGTAGGATTGGAGATATAGTGGAGGATTTGACAACCTTCACTGAGGATAAGGAAGGGAAAGTCTGTTCCCAATCTGTTGACTTCCTTGTCACCTTGCTTCCTCTCTATTTCTTTTTTTGTTTTTTGCTGAGGCAATTGAGGTTAAGTGACTTGCCCAGGGTCACACAGCTAGGGAATACTCTTTATTTCTTGAAGACGCAGGTATATAATAGGCTTTGACTGGAAATACTGTGAAACCTGGAGTTAGGCCAGAACACATGACCTAATTCACTTTTAGATTTAGCAAAATCCAAATTTGCTTATTGCCCTCTGATAGAGCTGTTGAAGTTTATGTTGCAGACTATAATGTGATGCAGAGTCCAGGCTTTCTGTTCCTGAGTACATCAAGCAGGGTTAGGAGTCTATTCTGGCCCTTATTAATTTGTTGGTAAATACGTTTAGTTCCTCACTTGACACTAATAAATGTTGGAAAGCATGAAATTCTGACATGGTTTTCCTTGCCTTGTACTCTTGATAAACAGTAGTTGTCTAACTGGCGGTCTAGTAACTGTGTATATAAAGACCCTGTTTACATAGGCTGGGTGTCCATTTCATTTCTGCTTGGTCTACAAAATAAATACAAAAAGTGTGTTAGAAATAGAGTTTTGCAAGTTTGAAAAAAGCATTTGAGCCACTGGGTAGTGGAAAGCAACCTCTGTTTATATGTTTCTGCCCTTTCTGTCACTTACAGCTGTGTTATAGCTTATAACTAATCCCTTTTTTTTCTTTCTTTCTTTTTTTAAAGACATTTTTAAGCTATTGCTTCAAAATGCTTCCAAGTTTTCAGAGTTTTCATTTCTCAACAATTTATATAATAGGGAATTTTTTCTAATCTGGGTCTTGTTTAAAGACTGTTCTTTAAGAACAAATATTATGAATAAAACAATTAAGATGTGTTGATCCAGTTTTAGAGATTTAAGTGAAAGAAAATTGGGTCTCTCATACAATTATGTTTGCATTTGACAAAGTTTCCTGCTTCATTAAGTTCCCCTTAATACCACCAGCCCAGCCAATTATTCCCTTTACCTTTTTAATGTTAACTTTTTTTAGTTTCTTTGTATGGACATATGCTACAGCACAATCCATGTCCTATTTTATGGCATCCTGACATCCTGATGAGTTGGAGGTGGTACTTTGGATGCTCAAAAATACAAATTTCATTGTCTTGTTAAAGGGGAGAGTTCTGGGTTCTTTTTGTTATGTTGTACTACCACAGAAATATTCCTATTCCCTCTCAAACAGAATATATAGTATGTTTCTTAAAAACAAAAAAGAAAAATAAAAAACTCCTACAAAACCGACAAAACAAAAAAACCATGAAAGAAAACAACTGAAATAATTTTTAAACACATTTAAAAAATTGGAAGGTAAGTTCACAGACCAACTTCATTTTGGGAATACATAATAACCATTTATGAGGAAATACATTGTGTCCCAGGATGGAAGACTAGACTTATTGGTGTCTGAAGGCCTGAGCCCAGGCAGCCCAGCAGGGGGTAGCCAAGCACTGGTAACTGGGGAGGCGTTCTGCTCCATAGGATCCTTCATTATAGGGACAGAATCACAGCTTGCTGAATCTATAAACAAGCTCACCTTACTGATAATTCAGATTAGTTGCTCTTTGTTACTCCATCCCAATCTGGTTACCAAAAGGAACAGGGTACATGAATCTTCCACATGTGACATGGGGTATTCCTAATAGCTTCTTACATAAAGCAGTTCACCTAAGGGGGGGGGGAGGATGGAGAATAAATATGCTTCACTTCAAGCTTTGGAGTGATGATTTTTGCATTTCACTTCTCAAATTTTTGCCTCTTTCCAGGAAGGACTAGGGTTTACTTTGTGGTGGCAGCAATGAAAGCAGTACAGACCAATGAAATCCAACTGAGTTTCCAGGTTTCCAAAATCATGAGTTTTCCCTTGGGACAACATGAGCAGTGGCAAGTGAGCCCCTACTGGCAAATGATTTTGTGGAGAAGAGAACTATAACCAAGGGAATCCTTGGGAATTATGACAAGCTGCATTATTTTTAGGAATGGGGTGGGGAGGGAATGGTATGTGAAAGGAATGACAAAGTCAATAGGAAAACAATCTTTTGACAAAGCCAGTCCCCATTTATGAGTGTGAGTTCATGTTATCCCTGACCACTGTGAAACATTCATCATGTCTGCAGGACTCCCATTTGCCTTCTTGCTCTTCCACCCATGCCATGTCAGGGGGAAACTGCTTTTCTTTGTTCTGTTTTCTTCCAGTGCAGTGAACCCTTACATTATGAGTTTCTGGTGGAGTTCTAACCTCCAATATACAAACATTACATCTTATCTCGGATCCTAAATTACTCTAAAATCCAATTATAAAAACCCCTTTCCTTCAATCGCACACAACTTGCCACATTACTGAAATGCTGGGTAGCTCTTTTGTTTTTCTAAATTAATAATAACTATCATTTTCCGTCTGCTCTTTTCATGGAACTCTTTTATATCACTACACAGCCTTCTATAATGCATATGATGATTTCTTTTGCATTTCTGTTGTGCTGGAAAAAAAGAGTTCATGATGATTTTAAAAAATATTCATTAAAGATCTGTCAGTTGACTTTCTGTATCCAAACATTTGAACCTCCTTGATCCTTAATGGGGAAATATATTTTTTATACTTATCAGTTACATTTTCACGGCTGCAGTGCTTTGCCTCAGTGAAATGGCAATCCATCACTTTTAAGGTTTCAAAAGGTTAGCATGGATTTTGTATTGTTATTTTAACATTTTCATTGATTGCAAACCCTTGGCCCTCCTAAAGTTTCCAAAGCATAAGTGACATTTTCAATACAGTATCCAACTTGAGGTCTTTGCATCCATATGAGTAAACATGACATGTTTAAGGACAGAGAGATAATTCTATCTCCAAGAAAGTGGGAGAAGTTAAAAACTTTTGAAAAAAATGTAAAAATGCTAGTGACATTCCTATGAATAACTCAGTATAGCAGGGGAATCTTTCCTAAACCATTTACCTACCCTAATTCAATTCAATACATTTTTATTAAGTGCCTACTTTGTGTCAGGAACAGTGCTAAGAACTAGGAATTCAAAAGGACAAAAATGCCAGTCCCTGCCTTCATTGAGCTTACAATATAATGGGAGAAACAATATTCAAACTATATACATATGTATGATTGTACATATGTCAAGTTCTTTACAGGTTAAATAGAAAACAGCTAAAAAGTGGAAAAGCACTAAAATTAAGAGGATTTAGAGAATTCTGCCTGTAGAAGGTGGGATTTTTTGGTAGGACTTAAAGGAAATCAGAGAGGTCAATATTTGGAGGGAGAAGGGAAAGCATTCCAGGTATGGGCTCCTGCCAGAAAAAAATTCCTGGAAGTTCCAGAAGATGAATGATAACAAAGAGATGGACAATAATAAAGATTTTTAATATAAAGGATTTTATGTATACATATATATGTGTATATATATACATATATTTCTCAGGAAAACATAGCAAATTCAGCTTAGATTATACAAACAGGCCTGATTTGAAATAACACTTAAAAACTGAGAAAAACTATAATAGAAAAAGTTTTTTTTTCTAACTTATGGATTCTTACAACTTTGAACCTTAGTTGTAAGACTATATTCTACATTTTTGCCATTTTTTATATATTAGTAGATTATAATACAAAATATATATTATTAACATGTTTTTCTGGGACATACTCCAAATAAACCTTCTATTTAGATATGAAAACACAGCTGGTCAGCACAAGTTCTGTTTTTTGCTTCCCTAAGGCCAGAAGATTTCAATGAAACTCTAGACAAATTCAAAAAAACTCTTCAATTTGAAATGTGCTCTCATGAACTCTTTCATAATGTGTCTCTGATTATGGAATAGTGAAAAAAGTTCCTTATTTGGACTGAGAGGGCTGGAATTCAAATTCTGATTTTTATTCTTGCTACCCATGTGTCCATAGGGTTTGGTTTCTTCACCTGGAGAAATGGAGGCATTAGACTAGACAATATCTAATGTCCTTTCCATTTCTTAATCTATGACCTTTTGATTTAAAAGTTCCTAAACTGATCTGTTAAATTTTAATCAAACATTGAAATAACATTTCTTTGAATAGATACTTTTGTCATCAATTATCAATTAAGTTAAATCTTTATCTCCTAACATTAAATATGTGAATTTTGCCATTTCCATGTGTGTATACACATACACACAAACACATAAGCATTTTCTCTGGCTAAACATGAAGAGTCTTGATTCAAGGGATAGAATCCAGAAGATAAAGCTCCCAGTGCCATATGAAGTCCATGTGACACTGTTCAGAAAACTAGTCTAATAATTAAGCAATGTCATCTGTAAACAAAATGTAATATGTAAAAAAAATAACCAAACAAACCATAAGTAATATTACCACCATCATGGGCAACAAACAGAGATTTGTTGAAGCCATCTTGAACCAGATCCTGAAAATCAATTGTTACATTTCCAAAGTAAGCATTTGTACCTTAATAATCATCAAATGTTACAAATCAGGACTTTATTTGTTCATGGTGTAGACTTAAGAAAATGATGGAGAAAATGTTAATAATGCAATTAAATATAATAGTATCTTACATGCATTTTTTTCGCCAAGAGCTACTCAAACATTTACCAACACATGATTGGAAACAAATTAATGAGATCTCAGGAGTTAAAAAAAAAAAAAAAAAGGAAACAATGAAACATTCATATTGAAAGGGCATTCTTCCTTTTTTTTATGCCAACAATGCATAAATAGTTTTCCATGCTATTTTGAGTTGTTTTACATAAACCATACTCTTTAAACCGAATTCTGTCCACATGGAAAGCAGCTAAGGGTGTGTCTTTGCCAATCAATTTGTACCTCCACATTCCACTATGGGAGCTACATTTAAACATAGTCATTTACTCATTTTGTAGCAGAAGAAGCAAATCTGCATCTGGGAATATACCTTTTTCCACACAAAATTCTCTACTTTATCTTACAGTCTAAAAGGTCAGCTATTGAATTTATTAGGAACATGCTAGAAAAAGGTTCCATTTTTTTTCCTTTATGATTTTTCTTTTTTTAAGAATCAACATGCTCTGTTTTAGTTAAGTGCTCATATCCTCAGACTCTTCAACAGCATGTTCCACCTGCTTTCTATTCTTGTCTTTTTTTTTCTGGTGTTTAATGAGACCATTGCTAACAAGTAGGGGGGAAAGGACCTTCATTTTGTAGAGGATATTTAACCCAAACATATTGATGGGTAGAGTATGGGTAATAGTAGGAATGGCCCTGACCCTTCTTCCTTTCCAAACACAACTGCCATTCAAATCACGTGTGGGTGCAGAATATTGAACTAAAGAAAAAAAACAATTAAAGTTGTTTATACATTTTCCCCATTAGCAATACCAACGGTAGGAAAACTGAAATTTATAGGGTGCTGACACCCCATTAGTAACATAAAAACAATCAAGTTTAGTACAAAATTAGAAGTAATGCTGATAATTATTTAAAATAGGAAGCTAACTGGTAGCTTCTATTCCCTTATGGTGCAGCCATAGGGGAGCTTCTACATTCTATCCTCAGCCCTATAACTCCTCCAGCAGCAATCTCACAATTTCTTTTTCTGAACAACAGATTTTTGTGTCTCAGGTCCTTCCGCATGGAATTTATATGAACAAGGTGATTTAATACTCTGGTTGATGCTGCTCATTTCAGTAAGCTTGAGAAAGATTGCCCTAGTTAGAAGGCTTACAGCTAGCTCAATATTAGTCAATTTGTAAGGTACCTTTCTTAACTTTTAAGTAAATTTGATTGTTTGTTGAGGAGCAGGTGACAAGTACATTGTAAAGTCTCCAAGATTCTTTTCTACTTTAAAATTCTTCAGTCTATCTCTAGCAACAAAGCAGACAGGTATTGTAATATGACTTATGAGATAGATATTGTTTTAAACAATACTTACCAGAGCAACTCAGTCTTCTAGGTATGTCTTTGAGCTTCTGAAGTTTGGGATAGGTAAGTACCCTTCAGTCACTAGAAGAGCACGGGTGCATTGTAGCTTCAAATTATACCAAAGTGACATAGATTCTTAAGAGTTAATATATCTTCCAAAAAATACTATATACCTACCAAGTGACTAAGAGTGATGGGGAAAGACTCCTAATTGAATATCTCAATTGTTAATGTAAACAGAAAGACCTCTTCCTATAGCAAGGATTTCTTAGCTCTTTTCTTTCTAACCCATATTTTGAGAACAGTAACCACAATACTCCTCCCTGAAATGTAGCACTGGGGGATTATTATGACCTTTTTCAGGAAAGACCATAATTTAAAGGCATAATTCTCCATCTTTTATATGGAAATGGAAGTTTAGTAATATCAAGTATATATATGATGCAGCAAAATGGACCAAATGTCATCTCCCATTAGATTTCTTGGTTTTCAAAGAAAAATGATAGTAACTTCTATTTATTTTCCATATTAAGTTTGCAGCTGCTTTATTATCAAACAAGTAAAGTCCCAGATTACTTTTACTGTAGCTAAACATTATTTCTTAGTTTTAAGCTTAGACAAAACAAACAAAAAGTTTTAAAAGCCTATGAAGGAATCTCTGGCCTTTGCGGATATCAAAATCTTAGAAAACAATACATTGATCAGTTGGATATAAATGAATTAGGGACATACAAATTAATTTACCTTCAATATGTATGGAGGTTTAACAATACATGAACAAATGCAGAACTTCAGTGATATAATTTATCTAATATAAAACATTTGAAAAAAAAGAGACAAAGTTGAGATATTCATTAAACTCAGAACATAAACCTTGTGAATCAAAGCTGACTTATGTAGAATATAAATTTTCCTGCATTATATTAGGTAAGCTTATACTTCTTTACTTCATTTTCAAAGTATCTTCATTACCATGTCAAATGATTTGAAAATACCTTTGTGAAATGCTGTTATGATGATTAAGTAAAATTTTTTTCTGTGAATAAGTTCTCTAGTTGTATCTAGAGTACTAATTTTTTTAGGGGAAAAACTATATGGCAAATTAGTATTTTCAGAATGAAAGAAATGTCATAGGCCATTGAATTAAGGATAAAAGAAAAATCTCTGCAATGGTACATATTTAGAAAATACTGAGAATGTGTCTTTTTTCCCCTGAATTAAAGTTCAAGGTAACATTTAAATGAATAATTATTTATCATTTTGTTAAATGCTGACATCTATGGCAGCCATCATATATTAGTACAAATGCTTTTCTGTTTAGAATGGCTCATTAGTTTCTTTGTGGGGCTGCACTGGTTTTAAGATTCAGATTCAAAATCTCCTCTGATTTTGCTGTTCCATTTCTGGCAGCAGGCCAGGGGCAGATATGCATAATATTTCACTGTTAGACCTTGCAAACATTATATCCTGCTGTGCTAAAGAAAACATTGTGTTTCTTACCACATGAAAATAATCCATCACTTTTCAATCAGCACACACAAAAAGGCCCTACCTGTTTTTTCCATCAGACTCAAGAAAAATTAATGGCCCTGATGTGAAAGGTGGACTCTCCGTACATGATCCAGTAAAGTACAAACTAATCAAAATATATCTAGCATCTGATTTGCGAAGCAAGATGGAACAAAAGAGGTGTGATGAAAAAATAGTCCCTGTTCAGGCCCATACAACCTTGTTCTATCAGTGTTAACCTTATTTATTTTAAATGTGGAAGGGCATAAATAAAAGATCAGAGAGGAGATCAGTTGTATTCACTCAATTCAAATACATGCTGTCTGTTTACATAGACTAGATATGTAAAGACATCAACCATAGAATGGAGTTGGATTTTGTAATGAAAATACTTTGAAAAAGTGACCCAGGGTAGGCTATAAATCCCCACTGTTGGCCAATAGGTCTACATGTTATGGTATAGTAAAAGTTTACCCTCTGGGCTTGAAATACCTGTCTTTTTTGTCAACTCTTTCACCCACATTAAAATGCCTTTTTTTACCCTTAGCATGCTGAGGCCCAAGCTAGTCCTGGGTGAGGCATTAGGAGTTTTATTTATAGGGTCACAAGACCTTGTGTTGACTCAACACAGAGCCCTAGCCATAAAAAGGCAGAAGCCATCTTGAATGGAAATGAAAAGCTTCCTCTTGGTTTAGTTCTTGCTGAATACATCTGTTTGAATCATTTGGTTCCACTTGTGTGCTGTGCCTCAAGAGAGTTTGCAAACTCTTTTACTTCCTTACTAATTTGGCTTCAAATTTCTTCCCCTTCAGTCCCCACCCCATTTAATCTATGTGTTCTCCAGAATGCCCAATGTATATAAAAGATGTAGTCAAGAAATATGTATTCCCCATAGGATGATTCAAAACTTAAAGAGACACTTATAATTTCATATATTTCCTATTTTTTATTTTATTATAATAATAGCCTCTTGATTGGTTTCATTGACCTCAGCCTCTCCATAGTTCAAACCATTCTGTATACTACTGCCATATTAATTTTCTTAAAACACTGGTTGTATTATATTCTCATTGTCTTTAGGCCAAAGTCTAATGTCTTTAGCTTGCCAGGATCTTCCTCATTCTAGGACCTAACTTACTTTTCCAGTCTTATATTCTACTCAAATCCTGGATCCCTACAAAACTAGTATCTTTAACTACCTTGGAATTTTTGATTCTTTCATACCATTTCTCATGTTGTTTTCCCTTGTTTGTATTTATTGAAATTCAATCCTAACAGCCAATTACAAACTCACAATTGCCACAAAACCATCTTGATTACTTAGCCAAAAGTAATTTCTTCTCTTAGTATTCTGGTGATACTTATAATACCAGCTCCATATTCATGTACTTACCTTGTATTACCTTTATTAAAAGATTTTTTTTAATTTCTTATTTTCCGTGCTACAGAGTAAACACGCAATGAGAAGGAACTATATTAGATTCATCTTCATACCCTTTATAATATCTGATCCTATGGAATATTTCAGAATAGCTTTCCTAATTCATCTTTCTCTTAAAATTGGTTTCTTCCTGCATTGACAAAACCTTCACATTAGCTCCAGAAAAGCAATTTTGAAAGTCTAAAAAAGACAGTCAGATCACAAAGGACTATGGACAAAGAATAAAATGTAGTTCCTAAATCCAGGCAATTTATTCATGGTGATGGTTTCCTTGTGGTCATTCTCATTAGAGTCATCATTTCATTCTCATTTTTATTTAAGTGCAACTTAGAAATAGTTTTGAAGCATCATTATTTTACAAATATTCTTGTTTGGTGTACAGTGAATCATGGGTCAAATGGATAAAATGATGAAGTCTGGTAATTAAATAAATACATTGGGGAGGAATATCTCCCAGATCCTCAGTTAAAGCATTTTGGGGGCCAATTCTTGTAGCAGATGTGATGATGATGATGATGATGATGATGATGATGAAATACTTCTTCTTGCTCCCACATGATTCAATTTTTTTCTGATGCACTATTTTTTCAAAGTTTTAATTCCAAAGAATTTAGAACTTAATGTATCTTAATACAGCAATGGAGGTGAAGAACATTTTCAAATTTTTGTTGGCAAATGTTATGCTTGAGCAGTTATGAGCAATAGATTTATCTACAATAATATTTAATTTTTCAGGCAGTTTGTTGAATTCTCGTGGTTATTTTGAGGTTTATATTGAGATTTGTCAGCTGTTAGTTTATGAATAATAGTAAGCCTCTGGTACATGACTTGTCTACTTCATCATATCTTTCTATATACTGGGTAAGTGCTACATGTTTGCAATATTCAGTAATATTTTGTACAATTTCTACTATTTCCTTACAAAATCTGCATCCATCTATAAGTGGGTTCCTTGAGGATGAATTTCTATTTTCTGATTAATTCTAATACCATTTTTATGCTGCCAATAAGTCCCTTGCCCTTGGAAAATGGTCTGCTTGATTCAACTATTGCTTAAAACTTTTTTGGCTTCTGGAATTATCAGAAGGCATAATATATTGGAAAAAGTAAGAACTAATAATACCACATCTATTAAAAATGCTTCAATACAAAGAATTCGGACTCCCAGAGTGGACAAATCACAGGTGGATGTAAAGACATGGGCTGAAGACATTTTGATTATGAATCAGTATTATGCAACAGCAAAATTGGGAAGAGATCTCAGCAGATATAGGCAAAAACTTCATACTGTTTTTTGGTCAATATCACATTAAATCCCAAGTCCACAAGAATGTATTGCTGATCACTGCCTAGCAATAATAAAAATAATTTCATTGCTAAACCCAAATTAAGGTAAGTAAAAAATGGAAATGAGAAGATACTAAATTTTGGAGAGAAAAAAGATGAGGACTTGGAAGCCACTGAAGATCTTCACTCTATACAATCTTAAAAATTATATTTTATTAGTAATCTGATAAAACTTATACCAGTTATCTCAAAGGATTTGAAAAGATGAGTATACTTACTTGAATTTGGAAAAACCCTTTTGTTGTTTGATAGAATTAATCGCACTGATTAATCATGACAAAAATAAATTTTTAAAAACTGGTATCAGCTTTTATTCCATAAATTAAAAATAAAGTAAATTTTAACAAAAATCTAGTATCAGCATGATGATTTTGAACACATTCTCATAGACAGAAAGTGTAAAAAACATTTCAGGACCTATATATAACAGAATATCTGATGCTTATGGCAATAGTGAGAACCACTGAAGACATACTTTTAGAGACAATGTCAAACAGCACCAGCACAGAAAAATTTATATTTCCTTTTTTTAATGCTAACCCTTTGATTCAGTTCTGCACTCATGACTTGGGACTGTACCAACAATCTAATAATATTAAGAACAACTGAAATAAAACATGAAATTTTTCAGGAAGATGATTTGAGTTGATTATGGTTCAGTCTAGCCCTAAATATATTATTACCTCCCAAACTCCTGCTCCCCACTCCATTAGAATCCAAGTGTGCCTTGCAAATTTTAAAGGCTGTGAGACTAAAATATCTTACCAATTTCTTGATGTATGTGGACAACATTGAATTATGTGGCTCTACTGAAAAGCAGATAACTTTCAGACATAAATTGGAAGATATCAGATTTTAAAAACTATCTTAATCAAAAATTCTTTAAAATAAAAAAATCAAAATAAGACATAGAGTCCATAACCCTAAGAAACTATCAAAAAAAGAACACTCACTTGCCAAAAAAATTGATAGACATTTTAAGATCAGATGATAAATAAACAAGTCAAAAATAAATACAGAGATACTTTTGTAATAAGGAGACATTTCTTCTTGTAACAATAGAATGGGTTAATTATAGGTAAATGGATTTATTAAAAATAACTGAAAGTGACTTCTGGTTGAAGTCTAAGAGATATGTAAGATTCAACATTGGAATCAAAAGGCTGTTGTGGCTAACATTTGCACGAATTCAATTAACAACATACCGACAATTAAGCACCTAACAGTGGATAGATAAAATTAGTAGAAATGGAAGAATTTTGATAGCAATTCAAAACAAAATTATCTTTAAGGAGTTTAGCTCTAACAATCAAGGTGGATTATGCAAGGAAATGATAAAAACTAAGCAATATGTCACTCGAGGGTGTAAAAATTTAGCATCTATTAAAAATTATATACTTGATGACTGTTTTTTTCCTCCACCTGTACCAGCATTCTCTACAATAAAACTGAAACCTGGATTTCCATAGCTGAAATTTTGACAAATAAGGTTCCTATCCCCTGGTGAATTAATACATTCATTTTTGGAATACTCCATATAAAACTCAATCCAGTGGGTTAGGGACTGGGTTTATGAAAATTAACTTACTTCAACCACTATATCTCTTTCTGGGTCCTAGATGATCCTGAGTTCAATAACATAGATCTATAAATATTTAAGAATGACATTTTGAATAGTGTAGGCAGAAATATGGTATAGTAGTTAGAATACCATACTTAGAGTCAGGAAGATTTGAGATCAAACCTTGCTTTAGATATTTGTTAGTTGTGTGACCCTGGATAAATCACTTAATCTCACTTTGCCTTTGTTTCCTAATCCATAAAATGACAGCATTGATTTTGATGTCTTCCAAGGTCCCTTCAGGTTCTTAATCTATAATTCTATTAAATTTTCTTAATATTCAGCTTGCTGGAACAAAACATTTTCAAAATTCAGAGATCTAGCAGAAGAAATAAAAAATATCCTTGTCCTGTCTTGTACTAGAGTTGTGCTGAGGATGTTTTCAGTGAGTCTATAGCAGATGTCTTGCATCCTAATCCTTTTATTCAACCATAATAAACAGTTATTTTATATATCTGTACAATAATTTGTCAAAAGTAATTATAATATAATAATTGCAGGATGGCAAATTGTTCCAGGACTATTTCTATTGGAACTACATTAAAAAAGATGAAAAGAGTAAGATAACAACAGCAATAATATACCATGAAGTTACAATTATATTGTGGTTTTTGGTTTTCTAGTTACAGAATGTTTTATATGCACTCCTTAATTTGATCCTTTTGATGATAATTAATGGAAAACAGAAATATAATTAGACCATATTAATGGAGAAATTTAATCTTGGGGTACAACAATCTTGGGTTAGAACAGAGTGAGAATTCTAAATTATCAAAAATTTTCTGAGATTCTATTCAAATACATATATGTCCCTATTTTATTCAAAACTTATGGATGAGTCTATTTCAACTGAAATCTGCAATTCTGGATTGAAAGAAACCTGAAAATAATATCTAAATTATTTTTCCAGGGGAGTATGCCATAGGAACTATTAACAACGATAAAGAAAATTGAAAATTCTGATTCCAGATATTATAGAGAGTAGAATAAATATTTCAGTGAACTGCAGAGAGTATATGACATTTGCCTTTTTATATTAGTCTAGTTATACTCAAAATACAAACTGTTTTCCCTTTTAGATAGTGCACAAATTTTTAAAAGGTGGAGAAAGTAGGGGGGGCATTGAACTGTTAGAATTAAGTTGTGAATAAAAGGCTCTTGATATTTTTTCTTTTTAATTATAATACTTTTTTTTCTTTCTTCCCACCCCCATCACTGGAAAAAAAAGAGGGAAAAAACCTATTAAGAAAGAAGCAGGGAAACAAAATAAATTACCATATTGCCTATGCCCAGGAATATTTGTTTCATTTTGCATGTTAGTCTTTGTCAAGAAATAAGTAGCATTCTTCATCACAGATTTATTATAATCGGAGTTAGACATTACATTCATCAATCAGTATTCTTCATTTTTAAAGTTGTTTATTTTTACAGTGCTATTATAGAAGTTATTCTCTGCTTTCTTCTCACTTTGCCTCAGTTCATAGAAGTCTCCCCAAGTTTTTCTGAAACTGTCTCTTCATTTATCATAACATTTACAACATAATTTATTCAGCCATTCCCCAAATGATGAACACCCACTTAGATCTACTTCTTTCTATACCAAAAGAGAAAATAGAATGCTGAAAAAAAAGCAAATGACTGTTCTCAAAAGAATGATAATGCTGGTCCCAGGGTGCCATCAGGTGAGAAATTGTCCAATTAATGTCAAAAGATGAAAAAAGTCAGTTGTGTTGGTTACTAACTATCCTAGATGATGTTTCTGGTGAGGTTTTAGGAGTTTATTGAGGAAGATATTTGTGACCCTGATATCAAAAATGGAGGAAATTTTTCTCCCCAGAGTATGTATTCCGAACATGATGGAATATTTCATTAGATTTATTGGATAGATGATCACTACCAGCTTTTGGTTATGTGAGTGAAATGGCACTGCTAGAAAGAATCTAGTAATCATTGCTAAGGATTATCATAACTTGGTCAGAAATCTAAAGATTTTAGGGAATCTTTTTCATTGATGTTATTTTGAACCATGAGCTTTCAAAAGGGAAAGACAGATTTTATAAAGGAACAACTGACCTGATAAATATAGCCTTAAATGTGAATGAAATAAACAATCCAATAAAACAAAAAAGTGGAAAAGGGATAAGAAAATAAAGGTTGATTTTTTTTGTATATGTTCCAAAATGTCTAAAAAATAAACACTTATACAGAATAAAAATGGGAGGCTGAAACAAAATTTATGTGTCAGATGAATTCCCCAAAGCAAAAATTTTGATTATGCTATAAGAGAAAACAAAAATAAAAAGTATAATATCTTTTTTTTACATATTACCACACATCATTGTTGTGCAAGAAAAATCGTATCTATAAGAAAGAAAAATCAGATAAAGGAAACACAATGCAAGCAAACATCAATCGAGAGCATGAAAATGTTATGTTGTGGTCCACATTTCACATCCCTCTCTCTGGGTATATATGGATTTCTTCAGTGAATAATTGGAAGTGGTTTGAAACATTTCATTGTTGAAGAGAGCCATGTCCATCAGAATTGATCATCATATAGTATTGTTGTTGCCGTGTATAATGATCTCCTGGTTCTGCTCATTTCACTCAGCATCAGTTCATGTAAGTCTCTCCAGGCCACTCTGAAATCGTCCTGGTGGTCATTTCTCACAGAACAATAATATTCCATAATATTCATATACCATAATTTATTCAGCCACTCTCCAATTGATGGGCATCCATTCAGTTTCCAGTTTCTAGCCATTACAAAAAGGGCTGCCACAAACATTTTTGCACATGTGGGGCCCTTTCCTTCCTTTATGATTTCTTTGGGATATAAGCCCAATAGAAATGCTGCTGGGTCAAAGGGTATGCACAGTTTGATAACTTTTTGAGCATAGCTCCAAATTGCTCTCCAGAATGGCTGGATCCGTTCACAGCTCCACCAACAATGCATCAGTGTCCCAGCCTTCCCACATCCCCTCCAACATTCATCATTA
>JAJPUD010007268.1:64428-77156 GCA_023553655.1 Myrmecobius fasciatus
TCCGGTCTTTTCATTAGAAATAGGTGAAATTCACCTATATCATTGAATGACCATCTTCTTCCCTGGAGGATAATGCTCATTCTAGCTGGATAGGTTATTCTTGGCTGTAATCCAAGTTCCTTTGCCCTTTGGAATATCTGGTTCCAAGCCCTTCGATCCTTCAGTGTGGAAGCTGACAGATCCTGACACATTCTAATTATTGATCCTCGGTATTTGAATTGTTTCTTTCTAGCTGCTAGCAGAATCTGTTCCTTGGTGCTATAGTCCTAAAATTGGAGTTTGGAGTTTGGAATTTCTTCCACGATGAGCTGAGCTGAGTCCCACCCTCACTTCTGGCCTGCACAAGGGTCGTCTATTTATCTCTCTGTCCGAGTCTGACTAACCTGATATGAAGTTCTCCAGAGAGCCGTGCCCAAATATTTCTGAGTTCGTTGACTTGAAGATCAGTTCAGAGGCTTATTTTATTGTTGATTTGAGAGAAGATCGGAGGAGAGGCAGAAAGTCACCTTTTCACTCTGCCATCTTCGAAATTATATTCTTAAACATGAATGAACTAATTTTATCTAATTAAAAAAAAGAAATGTGTAATAGAAAAGAAAAAAACCAAAAATTTTCAGCATATAGGAAAAGCATTTAAAATACAGATACACAAAATGAGAATTATGAGAAGAAACAAAATATTTTATATTTATTCCAAAATATGAGATAATGTAACATGTAAATGTATATCTATATGTGTGTATAAATACAGGTATGCATATGTAATATATAATGAATATAATATTGATTATAAATAACAAAATAAATATACAATCATTATTTTTATTGTTGGTAGTAAGATATAAATGCGTACAAACATACATACATTTTAGGCCCAGATCTAAATAATATAGAGAAGTTGGATTTTATTTGGGAAAAGTATCTCACATTTACAATAGTCCCAGCAAGCAACTTAAAAACAGAGTTGCAATTAAAATCTCAGATAAAACAATAAAACTGATAATGAAATCAAACAAAGAAACTATCATTATTAAGGGTACTACAGACTATAAAAAAATTACGTATAATGAAACATGGAGAGAATGATTCAATGTTATTACTGTTTCTAATTTATGAAAAAAAGATTCATTAGAACAAAAATCACTGTTTATAACATAATGTCTATCATCCATATAGCAAAATCATTCAAGGTGCCTTGGTAGATAAAACATCAGAATAACCTTGTTCAATGACCCTATGATAATAAACCATCAGGAGAACCATAAAACTTGGAAATGTATCTTTACCAAACATATTCAGCACCATGATGGAAGAGATCCAGCACAAAATATGATGAAGGAATATGACAACAAAAGAGGTGGGATGGCTATATGTTAAGAATGAAAGATGATGTAAAGAAAGAGAGTAGTATAATATTTGATAATCCCAAGGTTCCCAGTTACTGAGGAAGGAACTCATTGTCTGAAAACAAAACAACATCAAGAACAACACAGCTGGATAAACTGGAAAACAATCTAGCAAAAATGAGACACGGATCAACATTTCATACAACATATCAAGATGAGCTCTAAATGAGTACATAACAGACATAAAATATGGAATCATAAACAAATTATAGAAACAAGAAAGAAAATCTCTGTCATATATATAGATGGGGGAAGAGGTCATAATCAAACAAGTGATAGAGAGGATGACAAAAAGTAAAATGGACAATTTGATAATATATTAAAAAGTTTTTGTACAAACCAATGTATTTAAAACTAGAAACTGCTAAATTGGAAATTTTCTTCAGCATTCTAATAAAGGTCTCATTTTTAAGATTACATGTGCACATACACACATGAATGCATATATATATATATATGTTTATATATATATATATAACTGATTAAAATTTATAGGAATAGGAAGGTTTCAGAGGAAAAAAAACAAGATATCAATAGCCATATGAAAAGTGCATTAAATGTTCAGAGGAATATAATTTAAAACAAATTTCAATTTCTTTCTCATATGTATCAGATTGGCAAAGTTAGAAAATAACAAACACAAGACTTTAGGGAAATCAGTACATGAATGTGCTATTGGTAGAACTGCAAATGGGTCCATTCATTTTGGAAAGCAAGTTGGAACTACACTCTGAAAATTATTAAACCATGTATATCCTTTGACTCAGAAATACCACTGTTAGACTGATATCTTTAAGACAGAAAAAAATAATGAAATGGATTGAAATGTACAAGAATATTTATAGCATCTGTCTTTGTTGTGGCAAAGAATTGGAAATTAAAGGACTGCCCATGACTTGAGGAATGGATAAACTTTTGGTTTATGTGTATGATGAAATAATATTATGCTGTAAGAAATAATGAAGGAGATATTAATCAGTTCTTATAGGACAATAATTTTCTGATATCTATTTTCATCACAGTTTTATCTTTTAGCCATATCAAAACATCTATTTAATTTCCTTTTTTATGGTCAGAAAAAGTCTAATTCTTATTTTAAAAGCTTAATTACTTCAGTGAAACCTGGTAGACTGGTATCAATCGATACTGAGCAAAGTGAAAAGAACTAGAACCATTTGTATAATTGTAGCAATATTATAAAGAGAAATCTTATCAATACAATGACCAGCTAGAATTCCAGAGAATATAAGATGAAACATGTTACTCACATCCTTGTAGAAAGATAATGAACTCAGAGTATAGATTCTCTCTCTCTCTCTCTCTTTCTCTGTCTGTCTGTCTGTCTGTCTGTCTCTGTCTCTCTCTGTCTCTGTCTCTGTCTCTCTCTCACACACACACGACTAGTGAGTTTTTTTTTTTGGGGATTGATTTTGCATATTTGTAATGGGTTTATTTTTCTGGCTTTCTAAGTTGGGGTGGAGGGACATGGGAGGTGGAGAATGCAGATCTGAAAAAATATTTTAAAAAAAGATTGAAGAATAATAGGAATATAGGCATTGGATTCCAATATTATACTTACAATGCCAGTAGAAATCGATGAAGGCTTCCAGTACATTTGATGAACCTCCTGTAGAGAACATATGGCTAACCATGGACAATACTTAAAATGAGGAGATCTGGATGAGTTGCAATTTGTATCACTTATGGTAAATTATCTTTTTTTTAATTAATACTTTTTATTTGCAAAACATATGTATGGGTAATTCCTAAACATTAACCCTTACAAATCTTTCTGTTACAAATTTTCCCCCCTACTCCCCACCCCTCCCCTAGATGGCAGGATATCCACTACATGATAATTATGTTAGAATACTTAAGAAATCGAATATATGTATAGTTATTGCATCATTTTTTGTGCAGGAGAAATCATATCTACAAGAAAGAATAATCTGATAAAGGAAATACAATGCAAGCAAACCTCAATAGAGAACATGAAAATGTTATGTTGTAGTCCACATTTCACATCCCTCTCTCTGGGTGTATATGGCTCTCTTCACCGAACAATTGGAACTGGTTTGAAGCATTTCATTGTTGAAGAGAGTTATGTCCCTTAGAACTGATCCTCATATAGTATTGTTGTTGCTGTGAATAATGATCTCTTGGTTCTGCTCACTTCACTGAGCATTAGTTCATGCAAGTCTCTCCAGTCCTCTCTGAAATCGTCCTGCTGGTCATTTCTTACAGAACAATAATATTTATGGTAAATTATCAAATCAATGAGGTTTAAGATTCAGTTGAATATTTGAGTATTTGATATGGTTTGATGTAGAACTTAAACTGTTACAATAAAAACTTTTGTGGTAATGAAATGAAATGAAATAGATGCCTTTGTGTGTGTGATAGCTAAAGAAACTGTAGTACAGAAAGGTAATGAAATGTTATTTTACCATAAGAAATAATGAATATTAAAAATTTAGAAACTAATAGGAAAAAACATCTGCTGGGTGTGGAGAGTTATATGAGGAGGAGGCAGAAATAAAATGCGCACAATTAACTGCAATGTAAGTGAAAAGAAAAGGAAAAGAAGTGAAATTTAGCACTGCAATTAAAATGACCAAGGTTGTATCTAAAGAAAAGATAAATGTATCTGCCTCCCTTTTTTAAACTGGTGAAAGTCTATGGGGATGAAACTTTCATAGATTATTCCATTTCATTGAAATGTTGATTGCTTTTACTGAATTACTTTTTTTTTTCTCTTTCCTTGTAATCATTGTTATAAGATGGATTATAAGGGATTGCTGGATAGGAAATGGGCTGGGAAATATTAAATATGTAGGTGATGTAAAAATGAAAAATAAAAACTTTTTAAATGAAAGAAAATTGGATTATAAATAGCATTAATAATAACATTAGTGGTTCATTTTAATGAAGTTCAATCACCATCCCCTGTATGACTTTTTTAAAAGTCAAGAAGAAAAATATTTTATGAACATATTTTAACTAGGAAATCTGTTCTAGCTCAACCTATTTGCATGAATAGCCCATTTAAAAATATACATGCCAAATGATTTTAATACAATTAATTGTTAACCAACAGAAAGACTTTCCTTTAGGGGAAATGAACTCACTGAGCAGATGGTGAAATGGATGTGATGGAAAGAGGAGTAGAAAATCCATGTGTGTGTCATCTTAGATACTAAATCTTGACAATAAAAATTCATAGAAATCTTAACTCATGCCAATGATAATTTCTTCTGTACAGTAAAAGTAATAGTAGTAAGAAATTATATTAATATAATTGCAAAGTGCTTTACATGCATTATCTTATATTTATGTAAAGAACTTTACAAATAGATATTTTACTAGCTATATTATACCAACATTGTATGGTAACAGCAACAACAATCCAGTGTTATTATCTTCACTTTATAGGTGAGGAAACTGAGATAAATTACTGATTTACAGTGAGGCAAATTTTAGGGATATAAAGTGACTTGTCACAGAGTACTTGATATACCTATATAAGTCCAGTCTTCTAGCTCATGTGCTTATGAGAATCCTTCCTCTTCCTATAATTCCTTCACTCTTTTTTAGTGTCAGTCCTTATTCTGAAATCTTCCTCTGTATTAAGATGCCTAATCTCTTCAGCATATACTCAATAAAGCAAACTAAAACTATCACATGTGTAACCATTTGCCACTGCTCTAAGAAAGCAAATATCCTTGAAAGGACAGGTATATATTCATGAAGACCTAAAAGTTTTTTTTTTTCCCCCTGGGATTTTGGATTATTTTACCCTTATATAAAATTATATTCACATATATTCTCTGGGTTCTTCTGAGCTATAATCACCTTGGTGTCGTATAGATTTGTCTAGCACATCAAATTACAAGGAAAATTTTTTCTCATTAACAGCCACCTCCAGCCACCATTAATGATAGAAGTTAAAGTAGTTAAATGGTTTTGGTTGGATGCTGTGCACAGAATATGTTTATCTGAAAAAAAAATCAGTAACTTCAACTATTTGTTGCTACTGGATAATTTCTTTATTAATTCGCTTTCTGGGTTCCAAAATAGTGTACCACAGGGATATCTCAAATATTACTGAAATGACCCACAATCTCTCAATCTCCCATTCCTATCTCAGAAAAAAACTGAAAAAAATTTCTTCTCCCTTTTAATTTAAATTTCTCTTTCTTGATCTTGAAACTTATACTTTTTGATTTAGGACTAAAATCATTGCAAATAACTATATATTTTAATAGGAATTAAAAATATATAAACATAAACAAGCATTACATAAATCATAGCAGGCTTTAATATAAATGAGAGTGATAGGGAATACTGAATTCTTTCTATTTTTCCTCCTTAATTAATCAGAGATGGGAATGAAAAGTAAAAGCATTAGAGAGAGAGAAATTATACATGATTACTAGAAAAGTAGAAAAGAGAGGAGTTATGGACAAAACCTTTGTCATTTTACCAGCTACACTTTGCTCTCCACTTTAATCCACTGCAACAAACTCGTTTGCCTGAATGCTCCAATACAGAATGATGACTCAGTTTTGTTTATTTTCTATGTTTTCTGTTACATGGACTTCTCTCAGTCTACTTCCACTCCCATTTTATGCCAAATCTCTAGTTCCAAATATATGATTGTACTATTATACTATAGCTCAGATGGAGAAGTATGAGTGAACATCAAGACAGCATAGTCTTATTTCTCTTACTATTGGTCCAAAGTGTGACTTTGAGGACCACTTATCTTCTATCTACCTTAATTTCCTAATCTGTAAAATGAGGAGAATAATTCCTCCTATCAACATTGTTGTGAAGATAAAATGATATAATATTTGTAAGGTACTTTGAAAATCTCCAAGCTATTAGATGGCTTCTCTTCCAGAAGAAATAATCTTAAGTTTTTGAGATGTATTAGCATTTAGTAGAAGCCAATACCTATTATACATCCAAGCAGATTTTATTGTAAGAGTGATTCATTTATATTGCTGCCCAGTTGGTGTGATAGAAAGAGAACTTGACTGGGAGTCAGAGGACCTGGGTGCAAATTCTAACTTTGACAATTCCGTTTCAGACTTCTTTTGCTCAGGGCTAAGCATCAACATCACTAAATGCCTTCAACCATGTACTCTCCAGTAGGACATCTCTATTCCCTCTCCATTGGAAGCTGTACACTATCCTTATTTTTTTTTATTAAAGCTTTTTATTTGCAAAGCATATGCATAGGTAATTTTTCAACATTGACCCTTGCAAAGCTTTCTGTTACAAATTTTTCCCTCTTATTCCCCACCACCTCCGCTACATGGCAGGAAGTCTAATACATGTTAATTATGTTAAAATACTTGACAATTCAAATATATGTATACATATTTATACAGTTATATTGCTGTACAAGAAAAATCGGATCTACAAGAAAAAAAATTCTGAGAAGGGAAACATAATGCAAGCAAACATCAATAGAGAGTGTGAAAATGCTATGTTATGGTCCACATTCAGATCCCTCTCTCTGGGTTTATATGTCTTTCTTCATCACTGAACAACTGGAACTGGTTTGAAACATCTCATTGTTGAAGAGAGTCACATCCATCAGAATTGATCATCATATAGTCTTATTGTTGACGTGTAAAATCATCTCCTTGTTCTGCTCATTTCACTTAGCATCAGTCAATGCAAGTCTCTCCAGGCTTCTCTGAAATCATCCTGCTGGTCATTTCTTACAGAACAATAATATTCCGTAACATTCATATACCATAATTTATTCAGCCATTCTCCAATTGATGGGCATCCATTCAGTTTCCAGTTTCTAGCCACTACAAAAAGGGCTGCCACAAACATTCTTGCACATGCGGGTCCCTTTCCTTCCTTTAAGATCTCTTTGGGATATAAGCCCAATAGAAACACTGGTGGGTCAAAGGGTAAGCAACTGTACACTATTCTTGAACCACATTGCACTTTGTTAAGTTAACTTTGGCCTCATCTTTTTATGTTCCAGGCAATCATAGAATTTTCTGCACATCTCTACTCATACCATCTCCCTTTCTAGGTCCCCTTTATACGTTTTCTTGACTATTAGGATGTAATCTACTCAGGCACAACTATTTTTTGCTTGCTTTTCAAAATCTAAAGCATTTTGAATAGTTATTTATCCATATTAGCAAATGCTCTTTCTCTCCCTCCCTCCCTCCCGCTCTCTCTCTCTCTCTCTCTCTCTCTCTCTCTCTCTCTCTCTCTCTCTGTTTCTGTCTGTCTGTCTCTCTCTCTCTCTCTTCCACTCTCTCTTTTGACCTCCCTCTTCCTTTGCCACCTGTGTAAACCAGTTAAATACTCTAGGACTCAGTTTGTTCATTAAAAAAATAGATTAGATGATCTTCAATGTATTTTTCAACCTTAAATCTACTTTCTTATGATCTTATGATCCTTTGAAGGGCTACTTTTTGACTATATGTCCATACAAACATCCAGTGGTTTATTCAGTTTCTGACCACAGTAGTCTTTATGATTATGCCTTTTAATCAAATAACTTTGTTATTATTTAGATTACTGCAAAATGTTGCATAGGATTTAATTTGATGTTTGAAACTCTATTTCTTTCCATTCTAATACCTTGCTTCTATTATCAGAAATAATGGGATTTAGCTCTAATTAATTATCTTAGAAATAGTAGGAAAATTGAAGAAAACCAGCAATCTGGTCACAAAATGGCTCTCAAACTGGGTAACTATAGGTTAATGAATGTAGATATCAGGAATGGGATGGGGGGAACCTCTTCACCCAGCAGCTCATTATGCAGCATCTCAGCATGTTTATTAATCATTGTGCACAATTAAAATGCCATTTCATTCCTCTAATTAAAACAAGTAGTTCCCCGAGGCTAGCACCTGAACTAATGAAGCCTGGTGCCTATGGATTACACTCAGGAAAGGGAATTAAACAATCTAGAAAGCAATATGTTTATCAAGTTGTCTAGGCAACAAGGAATTATGTTTTATGACATCATCAGCAAGGAAAAAAGATGGTGGTTTTAAAGAAACAGTGATGTCTCCTTTCCCAAACAAACACAATTCTGATTCTAGTGTAGGAAATATTAATACAACTTTGAATAATTGGTTTCTATTTCCTCTCATTTTTCTTCCCTCATTTTTCTATCTGACAATACTTTCCTACTTCTTTTTCTACTAACAAATTTCCCTTAACATATTCATTTCATTCAAAGTAGACAATAAAGTAATTCAAAAGAATTGCTCTGTTTCTGGATTATTTAGGATTATTTTGAGATTAGGATAATAGAATGTAAACTCATTGAGGGCAGGGGTGTTTTAAATTCTTTCTTCGTATGCTTTGACTCTATGGGGCACCATCTTGCACTTAGCAAGAGTTTAATAAGTGTTTGTTTATTAAATTGAATTCATTAGAAAGTATCCCACTGTGATAATTATGTAACTTTTCTTAGAGTCAGCTCTTTAGATTGCTGGCAAATTGGTATGCTAGGTATAACAAAATTTCTGATTTTTCTTGACTTCTATAAGGGTAAGAAATGGTGAACAGGATAAGATGAATCATGAAGTGATAAATATGAATGAGACATGGAATTAGCAGGCCTGACACTTCCTTCTCAAAATCTATTTGACCCCTTCATTGGGGGTGAGTCAGGTTGGGGAGTAGGGAATGAGTGAAGTAAGGAATAGGCAGAACTCAGGAAAATGAGAGACTAGATGACTTCTTATCCTTTCCATTGTTCATAAATTCTCATATATAAACTTATTTTATAACTGCACTAAGACTTTGGGGATATCTTGTATCTCTAAGAGAATTCAAGTCTTTTTTTGTTGTTGTTTTTTTCCCCAATAGCTCAAATTCTCTTTGCAGCTGGTGGTTTTTGTTTCACACTAGCAGTCTCACATAGATTGTGAAATGTAGCTTTATTCCAATCAATTTAGAGTCATGAACCATAAAGAAGTGGGTGGTCATCAGATCCACAGCATGCACCATGGTGAGCCCTGGATTACAGTTCTGGGTCTTTCTAGTATGAGACCAAAGTAGCAGTTTTGGTGGTCAATAACTTATTCGAATGGACTGAAGTAGTTTCAAAAAGGAAGCTGCAATATCATTATCTTTCCACTTTCCTCTTTTATTCATTCCCACTTAGGACAAATTTTTTATTTCTCTTCTCTAATCTGTACCTTTCAGGCCCTATCAGCAAGTAAAATCACAATAATCATGGCTTTGACAGAAATATCAATAGAAGCATCCAGTCAGAGCATTAGGAAAAAAGGTGATTGCTATTATTATTATTATAGCCTGTGTCAAGTACTTTATGGACTGCAATGGACTGAGAAGTGGAAATTTCAAGTTCAGATCTGGAACTTTGAACTGGAAGGGAACTTTAAATTCATCTAGTGCAAAAGCCTTTTTTTTTTTTCTTAAAATGAGATCGCACAATCCCAGATGCGAAATGTGTTGCCTGTGTTATATAGTAGTGTTATGTTAGGACTTAAAACCAGTTTCTCAAAGTCAGTAGTTCTCAAAGTGGGGTTAAGTCCCAAGAATCTTTCAAGGGGATCTTCAAGTTCAAAATTACTTTCACATAATACTAAATATTTTAATTCTAAAAAGGTAATTATCAATAGATATAACTGTTATAAAACAAAGTTTGTTGTACCTGTCTCAGTCTCCCTCAGTTACTGTCTCAATCTCCCTTAATTGCTGTTTCAGTCTCCCTTAATTGCTCTGTCCCAGAATAGAATCCCCACTTCCTGACCTTCAGAAATAATTGGACTCACATTACAAAGTAATCATGAAACCTCCAGATGGTCAGCCTCGACCTACCTCTTATCTATCTATATGACCCAGACAAGCAGCCTGCTTTGGCAAGGCTCCTTACTCCCTACCTTTCAGAACTGAATTTATGGTTTCCTTGGACACCAGATGTGCTCAGCTGTTCCCATGAGTTCTTTGTCTCTCTGAGCTATAGAACCCTATATAATGTTTGAAGTTTCTTGATGACATTACTGAGTACTTTGTATTCAGTCGGCTAACATGGCTGTACCTGTGTTGGTCCCTGGCCTGGACTGCATGCTTTGAGACATGAGTCCCACCAGTTCTGATCCATACCTAAGGATTCTGAACTCTCAATTAACATCAATAAAGCATTATCTAATTTCCATGTGTGATACTGCCTCAGTTTCTCCCTGAGCATTCCAAGTTCTCTGTGGGAGGGCGTCCTCTAATGTTTAAGAGTATAAGATGATCCTGAGATCAGAAAACTTTAGAATCAGTGCTTTCATACTTCTTTTCATGATTCTGTCTCTCTTTTCATTGCCTTAGTTTTGCCTTTGGGATTTCTAGGAATAGAGACTCAATGAACATTCTTTATAATCCATTTTAGTGTTTAATTTCTCTGCTCTCTGGAAGTTGTTCTTATTTCTAACCTAAATTTCTCTTGCTGCAATTTAAACTCATTTTCTCTAATACTTTACACTAGGAAATATAACTTGGTCAATAAGAAGAAAGACATCCTCAGAAACTTGCAGCAATCAGCCAAGTACTCAGATTAAGCATCATGGTAACTCAATTTCCTAAGTATTTTTGTTGTATTAAAACAAGTTAATCAACCATAAAATGCAAACTCATCAGAACATATGTTCTCATTCAATTAACTTCTGGTCTCTAAAAACTTTTGTTTTCTTTTTAAAAAGTTACATTTTGCTAAGAAAGAAAAGATCTAGGCTGAAGTGGGAAATTCCAAATGTTGAGTGAGAGCCAAACTGTTCACACTAAGATGTATTACCCCTAATTATTATTTTGTAAAAAAAATAAAAGCTCTTTATTTACTTGGAAGAGAGGAATAATACCTGAGATTTCAAGAAAAAATACTGAAGTTTTCTAATTGCATGTTTGAAGTGACCCTCATATTCTTATCCCATATTTATTCCAAAATATCAGATAAACCAGAAATATGAGGTGAAATAACTATTAATATAATACCAGCAACATATACATTTGTGTGCATGGAGATTTTGGTTTTGTATAGATTCACAGCTTCATAATGTCTTTATTTAGCTACAATGAGGTCATCATTTCATAGCCAAACTATTTTAGCATAAACTTTAAAAAGTTTCCAAATCCCTCCTAGAGTCTCAGCTCTGTAGCATAGTAGCCTTTGGCAGCAAGAAGTTCTCATGTTCTAGTTATTTCTGATTTTTTTTTTTATATATAGCTATGGGTAAAGGAGAAGAGGATGGGGAAGTGAATGCAAAGAAAGATATGGAATTGTGGTTCAAACTCTCTTAGGTCTCAGGTTACTGCTGTGCAATGATTTCAATTGGAAGCTCTCCTATGCCACATTAAGGTCGTATTGAAAAGTCAGCCTCTAGTGACAAATACTTCAGAGTGAGTGGTGGGTAAGAATTATAGGTATATTATATACAAGTTAGGGAAAATATTTAAGAACTGGCAGAGTGTCGAGTAGGAATGTGCTGTAGATGTTAAAAATTGTCCACTTTCCAAAAACAAAAAACAAACAAAAAATAACGCATGTTATTAACTACAATAATTTAAGTTTAATCTGTTTTTATCAGTATTTTTCCATCACTTTCTTAAATCTAGATGACCAACAAATCAAGGTATAAATGCTTATATTGAAAATTGAAGGAGGAACTTTTGTGAACTGTTGAGCTGTGGTGCAGGAATCTAAGAACCCAAGAATCTGAACAAAATGAACATTATCCTTGGAAACCTTCAAGCAAAGATTGGACAATCACTTATTGGAGAAAGTGTGAAGGCTCTTGTTTAGATATGCATTGGATTAGATGGACTCCAAGAACATTTGAAATTTGAGGTTTTTGTTGATTACAGAAATACCATTAAAGGTATTTCTTATATTTATGACTCTAGTCTTCTATTACTCCTTTTTGGCCCCAAAGCATGGCAAAAAACTTACATAGTCACTTTAATTGAGTTGTTTAAATCCATTTCAAGGTATTTTTGTGCATTTATACCATAATGAATTAATTTAATAAATATGAATATATAATGTGTTTACTATATGCAATGTTAGTCATTTTATCACTACCAAATCCAAAGATAAAATGCAATATTGCCTGTCCTCAAGGCACTTTTTATCTATTGGGATATGTTTGCAAATTAATAAATAAAGAACAATTTCAAAAGAGAGAATATATAAGGTAGGGAATGACTGTAGTCATACCTATGCACTTTTAAACTGTGCTGCCTTTACTGAAGAAAGCAAGGAAGTCTATGTTTTTTTTTTTTTTTTATTGAAGCTTTTTATTTGTATAACATATG
>JAJPUD010007268.1:87156-110887 GCA_023553655.1 Myrmecobius fasciatus
TTCTTTCAGGATTTCCTGGAAGATAGTGTTTAGATTCTTTTTTTCATCATGGCTTTCAGGAAGTCCAATAATCCTTAGATTGTCTCTCCTAGATCTATTTTCCAAGTCAGTTGTTTTTCCTAGGAGATATTTCATATTTTCTTCTAATTTTTCATTTTTTTGTTTTTGTTTGACTGATTCTTCAAGTCTTAGTGAGTCATTCACTTGCATTTGTTCAATTCTTATTTTTAAAGTGTTGTTTTCTTCAGTTACCTTTTTAAGCTCCTTTTGTAACTGGCCAATTTGTTCATTGCACTCTTTTTCCACTTCACTAATTTTATTTTTTAATAAATTGGTGTCTTTTTCATATCTCTTTTGAAGGGTATCATATCCTTCTTGCACTGATTTCACTTTATTTTCCCATTTATCCTCCAGCTCTCTTTTGAGGTTCTTTATGCAGTCTTCCAGAAAGGCCTTTTGAAAAGGGGACCAGTGATGGTCCTGGCTGATGTTCTCTGGATTTTTGTCTAAAGAAACCTCTGTATCTGAGGTAGTTTCTTTGCCTTGATAAAAGCTGTCTATGGTGAGAGCTCTCTTTTGCTTCTTCATCATATTTTTTTTTTTTTTTTTTTAGACAGTGTGGATATCTCTTTAAGGCAGGGGAAAAAAAAGCGGCAGCTGCAAAAAGCTTTGCCCTTGGGCACTTCGGCGAGTTGACTTAAGGTGCTGGGCTGGTGGGGGCTAGGACTAAGTCCGAATTACTCCTTAAACAAGGCAAGTCTGCCAGAACACCTGCCCCCAATCAGGGCAGAGTGTCCCGAGTGCCTCAGATAAACTCCAGGTGTTTGGAATTTGGAGTTTTGGAGTTTGGAATTTCTTCCAGGATGAGCTGAGCTGAGTCCCACCCTCACTTCCGGCCTGCACAGGGGTCTATTTATCTCTCTGTCCGAGTCCGACTAACCTGATATGAAGTTATCCAGAGAGCTGTGCCCAAATATTTCTGAGTTAGTTGACTTGAAGATCAGTTCGGAGGCTTATTTTATTGTTGATTTGAGAGAAGATCGGAGGAGAGGCAGAAAGTCACCTTTTCACTCCGCCATCTTGGCTCCGCCCCCTCTGCCAGCAAGGAAGTCTATGAACTGGATTTTAGAATTATGAATTTAGAACTAGTGAAGTATCAGGGAAAGGAAATGGACTAAACTTTTGTGTAATGCCTAGTATGTTTCAGGGACTTTGTTTTACAAGTATTATCTCATTTGACAGAGACCATGTATTCCAACTACTTTATAAATGAGGAAACCAGGGGCCAATGGGTTTATGTACCCTGCCTCACATCATATAGGTAGTAGATTTTGAGCTTAGGTCCTCTGTTGCCTGATCCAGGCATTTAACTACAATGTTTCCTCCTTATGGTGGAGAAAAAAGTTTATTGCAGACATGAGGCATCACTTGGGCAAAGCAGAGGAGGCAAAGCAGTATAGATAGCCTGCCAGTTTAACTAGAACAGTATTAAACATGAAGACAGAAAGTACTGAGTTCAAATCTTGCCTTAGACAGAGCTGTATAAACTTAGACAAGTCAATTAACTCCTCCCAGCCTAATTTTCCTTTTCTGTAAAATACCTAACTTATTCAGAGGATTTTATGAAGATCAAATAAGATGATATATGCAAAATGCTTTGCAAATGTTAAATACTGTGTAAATTCTAGCTATTATTATAATTGTTGTATAGATGGGAATAATATAAAATATACTAGAAAGATAAACAAAAGCCAGCATGTAGAGGTCTTTAACTGCCAGGATTATGGAGCTTATCTTAGAAGTAAGAGGGAGCCCTTGAAGGTTTGTATATGTGTGTGAGACATAGTCTTAATTTTATTTTAGGAATATTAATTTGACAGGGGATATTGGAGAAGGTGATGTCAAAGAGGCCAGTAAGAAAGCTATTTAAATAGCCCAGGCAAGGGAGTCTAACCTAGAGCACAGGCTGAATGAGTGGAGAAGAGGGAGCAGATGCTAGAGATGTTATAGAGTAGGAATTAGCAACTGATTTGATATGGGAATTGATGAAGAGAAAAGAGTCAAGGATTGCAAACCTGCATAACTTGAAGTATTATTATAGTCTCAACAGATGAACAGAAGTTTGGAGATAGAACTAGTTTGGGGAAAATGAGTTCCATTTTAGTCACTTCAAATTTGAGGTGCTAATGAGCCTCCAAGCTAGAAAAGTCTAGTAGAGATGAGTAAGTAATGAAGGTAATCTCTCAGAAGAAAGATGGGAGCTGAATTTAAAGATGTGAGAATTCTTTGTATGGAAATGGTCAGTGAAAATATGTGAGGTCCCTGAAAAGGTGAAAGAAAAAAAATTTTTGGGACTGAACCTGGGGAAAGTCAACAATTAGCAGATACAGGAGGATAATAATGTAGGAAAGGAAACTTCAAAGAAACTTCAGACAAGTTGGAGAAGAACCAAGAAAAAAGGTATTATGGAATTTAAGGGAGAGGAGAGTGTTTAGGAGGCACTAGTTGTTGACAGTGTCAAATGCTAGAGGCAGGTCAAATAAAATGAAATCTGAGATCTAGGTCTTTACAAAATCGTATAGAAGACCTAGACAGTAATTAAACATGGAATAAATAAATGCAGACTTTAAAATACAGTAAATCACTGTGTGTTTGTGTATGTGTGTGTGATCAATCAAATCAAACAACAAGCATTTATTAAATTCTGCTTCTGTGATAAAGACTAATGAAATAAAGAAATTTTTTTAAAAAAAGATATTTTCCCTCAAGGGGTTAGCTTTCTAATGATAAAATTAACTAGTTATATTATATACATTCTTAAAGCTGAAGAGAGACAATGAATGGGAATGAAAGTACCCATAATTTTTCACCTGTGAAGTTTTTCCAAGGGAATAAGGGAAAGCTGTGAACTAAACACTTGAATATAACTAAAAAATTGTACAGAAGGAAAGATGTGGAAAGTAGCTGAGTGAGAGGAAAAAAGACAATAATTACCAAAGCAGGATTCCAACACAGTTTGAGATTAATCTCAGGTTTCTCACTGGATGTATAACAGTAACCCAGAGACTGTATGACTTGTGAAGCATAAAATAAGATGGCAATGTCTGCAAAAAGAGCTGGTGTCTCCAAACCAAGACAAAGGGGAATTGAGTGCTAATTCCCAGAGAGTGCATGAATCTGGTTACACCACTGATAGAATTAAAAGAAAATCAACAGGCTGACTATTACATATAAGGGCATTAATTCTTGTGATGCAGAAAATGATCACAATTTGCACAGGGAAGCTACAAATAACTAATCAGGTGCCTTAAGCTTTAACCTATTCAAGTATATTTTCCAATTATCCAATTAGTTAGGTTGCCAATAAATTCTGTGCAACAGCTATATCAATGCTGATGATATCATAATTGGTTGTTTTAATCAAACCTTTGAAAACAAAAATGATAATCGGAATATACTTTTTAAAAAAAAGGATTAGGTATTGAGTTACCATTGTTTACTCAATTTTCTGCTCTCATTAATATTCTGAGAATACCCTGAGCTTTGTTCGTTCTTTTCTGTGCCTTGTTTTTCTTGTGTAATGAAGGATGTTAGTGATATATCTTTATCATCAAGGAGAAACTTTCCATTTTTCTTGGAAGAAGTTGCACCATATTCAATACTGTGGTCCTTGTTCAATACTTCTTCAATGGGACTTTTTGTTGTTGTGAGGATCCAATCAGATCAAATGAAATAATATTTGCCGAAAGGACTTAGCGTAGTGTCTAACACTACTTTATTCCTTTAGCTCTCAATCTTCATTATGACATTTATCTTCATCCATTCATCTATCTATCTATCTATCTATCTATCTATCTATCTATCTATCTATCTATCTATCTACCTATCTATCTATCTATATTTCTTTCTCTATCTTTCTGTCTGTCTATCTACCTATCATCTATCTATAAACCATAAACTCATATAGGGCAAAAGAGTACTAGTATATAACTGCATAGTGAAGATAGGACATTGTACCTTTTTGCTACCACTGATAGTGAAACATTGCTACATTGTGATTCAATAAATATTATAAAGCACCTTCTATGTGCTCAACTATGGGGGAATAAATGAAAATTAAAAAGAAAGACTGTCTTTGTCCTCAAGGAACTTTTATTCTAATGAGGGAAGGCAATAGAAAAGAAAGTTGAAAAGCCAGGGAATGGTAGTGAAGAGAAAGTACTCTTATAAGACATGTTGGAGAAGATCAAAGATATGCAAAAGCAGTGTCCAATCTGAGGGGCAGAGGCTACTGATGAAATGTGAATACCAAGGTTCATTCAATCTTGCAGGAAAATGAGATTTTCCAATGGTGAGCCTCCAGTGGTGAAGAATGAAGAGAGTTTTCTTCTCTATAGGGTAATGTATAGTAAATATAGAAAAGAATTGCATTGAATTTTATGGAAGAGATTTATTTTCTATTCTCCTCCCCATCTGCTTATCCTCTCATTCAGTTTATGAATGTACATTATATGTATATATTTATATGTTCAGATAGGTGTTGCATTGTAAATAAAATCTAGTTTTTTTTTTCTTTCTCATAAAGATAAAGCAAAGAGGAGCAGAACTGAAAAACTTGGTGAAGGTAGAATGGGATGGCTTGGTATGGTGTCTTCATTTTATCTTCTTTCCACTATTCTGGTAAAGATAGATGAAAAGAATTAGAGATGGTTAGCCTGGAGAAGAGAAGATAGGAGAGTTGAAAGTTTTCTTTTTGTTTAAAAGTCTGAGGTAGGCAGAAAGAGGAATTGTACTTCTTCAAATTGGCCCAAAGCACTAAAGGGAAGAATGAGAGGAAGTTGTTTGAAAGACAACTTTTTTCCTCAAGGAAGAAACAACTTTGTCTAGATTACGGCTATCCCAAAGTGAAATGGACAGCTTATGAAAGTGAATTCCCTAGTAATGAAGCTTTACAACTAGAAGTTAGATGATGATTTCTTTCAGATATTGTAACAGTGATTCTGTGACTTTGAAATTTTCATGTTTCAATTTTATAATTCAATGTCTCTTATTAAACCCAATTTGACTATGCTTTTGAACATCTAGAAATTACCTCCTTCTTCCTCCATTGTCTTGATGGGCTGTGAAAGAAAGACAGGCAAGTGTAATCTGTCTCCCTAGATTTCTTCTAAGGTAAAATCATAGTGACATTGTTAACCAGATTAGATGATTTCCATAAAACATGCTGGACAAATTCCATGATATTGAGCAAATGAGAAGCATTTTCAAGAACAAGATGCTACATCAGTCATCACTCCTCAATCTATGAACCTCCACTGCAAAAATGAAAAGATTAATATACCCCAAAGACCACTGATGGATAATTGTCTTTTAGTGATTTCTTCCTGCTGAATTTCTAGGCATATGGATTCCTAAGCATTTTTCTCTTCTATATTTTCTCCTTATATCTGACTTGCTATTGTATTCAGCTTCTCTACCATATAACAATCTTTCTCCCAGGTTTGTTCATTGTTCTTGTCCAACACTAATTTAATAAATTATGCAGCTACCACTCTTTCTGATTCTTAGAGCAATTACTAGCATGGAAGCAAATAGGATTTTGTTTCCATTGTGCCAAGATTCAGGATAGTGCTTTTCCACCCTAGGAAAGCTCTCTTTGTGACAATCATCTTCAGATCTTCCACCGGCTGGTGCCACTATGTGACACAATGGTTGCTTTTAGGAACTCATAACCATGATTCTCCTCTTCTGCTACTGTTGCTTTCCCCTCAGTCTGTATAAAGGAAAAGTTCAGGACCAGGGCAACCCCCTATACCTTGTCTTGCTGTCTTATATATCATCCTCCTTACATTAGACTTTTTTGTGATACCATTGCCAGCCCTTGTCTGTATATCTTTTTTATCTACCTTTTGAAAAAAAAGACAAGTTTATGACTATGGTGGTATTTGCCAAATACCAGTTGAATAATGCCACCAATAATAATGTTATTAATGATACTATTATTTTAATGATTATTCTTTATAATAACTTACATATAATTATATATCATAACTCACATGTAATAATGTTATAATTAGTTGCTAATTATATATAATAATATAATAGTAATTCAGTATATATTGTTGGCAAACAGTAAAATATCAAAATTTTACAATGTTTAGCTTAACCTTCCTTCATCCTTTCAGTAATAATTGTTTTACACTCCCTTCTCTCTGCCTTAGATATCTGATGTTCTCCTGAGTTATATCTAGCAGGGAAAAGTCTGATAAATGGCAGTTGAATGAGGAAGAGGTTTGGGGACAGGATCATGTGTTCTGCAGCACATAGGACTAAAATAATTATTCATTCGTTCAGCAAGCATGGAGAAAAAGAACTAGCTTTGATCTTAGAAAGACCTGGGTTCAAATACTGATTCTACATGGTTTTATGTGTGATTTTTAAGCAATTCACAACTTCCCTAGGCCTCAGTTTTTTTTATCTGTAAGATCCGTGATTTCATTATAATTCACAATATGCCCATGTAATAGGTAATTATTTAAAGCTATACTTTCTAAAGTTGTTTGCATGTTAAAAAAACATTGTGCAGGAGATATAGTTTTACTCTGTACCAAAACACAAATCTTTAATATGGGTCCTGTCTTTCCTTCCTTCCTTCCTTCCTTCCTTCCTTCCTTCCTTCCTTCCTTTATTTCTTCATTCCTTCCTTCCTTCCCCCCTTCCTCCCTTCCTCCCTTCACCCTTCCTTCCTTCCTTCTTCTCTCTCTTCTTCCCTCCTCCCTCCCTTCCCCCTCCCTCCTCCCTCCCTTCCTCCCTCCCTTCCTCCCTCCCTCCTCTCTCCCTTCTTTCCTCCTCCCTCCCTTCTTTCTTTCCTTCCTTCCTCCCTCCCTCCCTTTCCCCCTTCCTCCCTTCCTTCCTTTCTGTCTCTCTCTCCACCCCTTCCTTTCTTTCCTTCCTTCCTTCCATTCTTCCATTCTTCCTTCCTTCCTTCTTTCCTTCCTTCCTTCCTTCCTTCCTTCCTTCCTTCCTTCCTTCCTTCCTCCCTCCCTTCTTTCCTTATTACTTTTACAAGTGTAGGATTGAAGTTTCAGAGATTTCTGGGTTCAAATCTTGTCTTAGCTACTAAGTTAAGTGATCCTGAACAAATCACCTAACCTCTTAGTACTTCATGAGCACAGGGAGGAGGTGTCCTCTCTCTAACATAATGAAATTTCACAAAATTAATTACATGTCCCATTCCCAACCTTGGAAAGGTACAGAAATGAGTGATAGGATTTCTACTTATTGGTGAAGCTGCCAGACCTGCCCAATTCTGTGCCAAAACTTCATCTTAATCCTGACATAGGATATCTACCTATCTATGTGACATTTCCTGATGTAGACTATGGGACAAGAATTTATCATCCAGAGAAATATTTCTACCTAACTTATGGGCCTCTGAAGAAGAAAATGGGTAGAGGAAAGATTTTCTCCTCCCCTTTAACTCAGGGACTTAGTTCTAGTTTCCTGTGTATTTAACTATTATGATGAAAGGTGCCATGGAAAGGGTAGTTAGAAAAGCCAGGGAAATCAGTGACCCAAAGGGGTTGCCTACAAGAAATAAGAGACAACAAGAGAATGAAGTTCTGGGTGGCTGCCAAGGAAAGGTAAGTGGTCTGGGGTCAAGAAGCTTAAGTGTGAAATTGGAGCTTCTTTAACATAGTGAACATGAAAAAGAACACATATCTGAGCAACTCAAGGATGACAGGACCAGGAACAATAACAGTATAGACTGAACAAATCACTCCAGAGAAAGAACTTTTTTTTTCCCCAGGGGCAAAGGGATGGGAGGGGAAAGAGTTATAAAATTAGCAAAGAAATGGGTTGCCCTAGAAAGATGAAAGCAATATATCTTGATTTTAGTGAATCACTTCATGCAATGGCTCACAAAACCTTACTTGCAAAATTAATTCAAATTGGTTTGGATATGAGTACAGTCACATGTATTGAAAACTGGCGGGTAATGATAAATGACATAGGGCAATAATAAACGACAGTATATCACAGGAAGGGGAGATGTTTAGTGCAGAGTAGAAAGGCTTGGAATTTGCTCCGGTCTTATTTAACATCTTCATTAATGATCTGCAGGAGGGAGTAAACAACATATTAATGAAATCTGCAGATCTAAATTGAAAAGTGAATCCTAGTGAAAGCAGAGAAATGATTCAAAGGGACTTTGGGAGATTAGCAGCTGGAGAAAGAAAGAAAGTAAAAAAGTGAAAAAGTCAGACTGAATTAAAAAAAACAGCAATTCAATGCATCTTGCCAATGTGATAGTAAACAAAGATTGCAGTCAGAAAATCTAAAAATCAATGGTATATGACAGCATCAAAAGGAACTTCAAGGTGAGAGTAGACAGGAAATGTAGGAAGATGGGGATACATTGAAATAGACATTAATTTGGAAGGAACCTTAGAAATTACAGGTATTTTTTGGAATACTTGACAGTTCTCAGAGAAATTTTATTTCATCCATCCTCACCCACAACACTCTTAGCAGATGATAATGCACCTGTCTTCAGAGAATTCGGCTAAAGCCAAAAGAAAAAAACATGCGTTTACATTAAAAGTATTCTTTAGAGACAACAATTAGAGAGAGAGATGCTAGTGAAGAGAGATCAGAGGTGAATACCCCTAATAAAAGCAGTCCTTACTCCCATATTTCTATTTACCCATAGGCCTAGACATTCCACCAAATTTCCTCAATCTTTGTCTGTGTAACCAGAGATAAATTCTCTTGTATATCTATCACAGAGATTCTGATTTTGTTTTTGTTTTATTTTGTTTTGCTTCTAAAAGCTTTGGTTGTGAGGACAGAATACCCAGAGGAAATTTTATTCTATGGGATTTTCTACAGAGGAAATCTTTTGACAATATTCAGAAACCAGAACAGTTTGAGATACATTTATAAATAAGTATCTTTAAGTAAGGGTGATAATAATATTTAGAGAGTCTAGTGAAATGTGGGTGAATAAAGTTATTCTACTGCAAATATAGTTTTGGTGATGTTTTGGAAAATCCAAAGCAATTAGTAAAAAACTCACATGCTTACTAGCTCTGCAATGCACAAACAGTAATGGATTGAATGTCTTCTGTGCCTACTTGTCATCTCACAATGCCAAGCACATTTTACAGTTCCAAATGTAACATTTCAATGAAATCCCAGATGGACTCCAAGGCAAACTCTATCCAATGTTGAGTGCCCAATTTAGTAAATATGGGCTGTTGCATACATAAAACCTGAAGGTCACCCAAAGAAAATCACAGAAACTTAAGATATACAGATTTGTAGTTTGGACTGAGTCCCTAACAAGCATTGCTGCCAAAACCCACAGTTCATTTATGAGAAGATAACCTTGGAGATGTATTTTTGTCTGGGTCCACTAGGGATACTTAGGTCATTTGATTTGATTGAATTGTACACTTTTTTTTAATATAATATAGTCACAGCATAAGCTGTGCAAAAGTACTTTGCAAAAGAAAATGATACTATTATTATCTGTTAATACCAACTGAAAAGATCATTTTTATATGTTCATATGTTTCACACACTCCTATTCTGTGTCTCATTGTAGGGTGGAGATAAATTTGGGTTCTCAGAGAATTTGCCATTTGAGAGCCAATTATGATAGGTTCTAGAATATTAGATGGGATTACAGCACAGCTCAGAAAAAAAGATATCTGTCCTTCTGAAGATCAACTTAGCTAAAAAGGAAAAAGGCTCATCAGTGTCAGACTGGATACTTAGTGATGACTTCTTTGTCCATGGCAACCTATGACAGGAAAGGAAATGGGAAGAAAACATACATTTATATAGTCCCTATGATGTACTAGGCACTATCATAAGCGTTTTATAAATATCTCATCTGATCCTTATAGCAATCCTGTGAGAGAAGGGCTATTATCATTCCCACTTTAGAATTGAGGTAGATATAGGTTAAATGACTTGCTTAGGTTCATATAGCTACTATATGAGGTCATATTTAAACTGAGAGCCTCCTGACTTCAGACTTGACATTTTATCTGGTACAGAATAATTTTAAATGGTCTTCAGTCTTTGTCCCCTTCTTCTACTTCTGCTGTGCTAATTTGGGAATGGTAGAAAGAGTAGAAGAAAATGTCATAAATTTTTAGACTACATATTAACACTTAACTTTTAGCCCTTTAAATATGAATTAATACAGATGGAATTGACTTATGTAAAACATGTTTGCTATAAATTTTGTTCGTATTTAATTATCAAACACATACGGATAATCTAAAAGATGTTTAATCACAAACTCTCTGATTATAGCCCTCATATCTATATATACAGTCCAATTTTCTTCCACGAACTCTTCTAACACATGTCAAATTACTTATTAGACATCTCAAAATGGTTGTTCCCAATGCACCTCAAATTTACCATGTCCAAAAAATGACTCCCAAATACACACCTCTCTTCTAAACTCCATTTCTCTCTAGGGCACCCATATCATCTTGAATGACTATTAAAAGTTCCCTATCTCAGTTCTTGACTCCTTACTATGCCTGATTCCTTAAATATAATTAGTTGACAAATTTTGTTGTTTCTATTACTATCACATCTCACACCTCTCTTCTTTCCCCTCACATGTCTACTGCCCTAGTTCAAGACCCCATTATCTCTTGTCTAGGTTACTTCAATAATCTCCCTGCTTCAAGTTTCTCTCTGTTCTAATCCATTCTCTGCCAGCCATGAAAATGATTTACTTAAAGCCAAATCTGATCATGTGACTCTCCATTAATAAAACTTAAATGTCTCTCTATTACCATTAGGATCAAGTAGAAACTCTTCTGACTTTCAAAGATCTTCTATAATGTGGTTCCAATAATACCTTCCAGCATTATTACATGTTACTTCTTTTCAAAGATGGTATGATTCAGTCAAATTGATCTTACTACTCTTTACCCACAATGCTCCATCTCCTATGCCTTTGTACTTGTGATCCATTATGCCTGGAATGTACTCCCTCTGTCTTCATCCCACTCCCAGCCCAATTTGAATCTATTGTTACTTTCAAAATATCTCAAATTCTATCTTCTCCCTCTACATTTTGTCTTTCTTGATCTCCCTCTTCTGCTAATGTTTCCCCACAGACATTTTATCTGCATCTATTTATATCCATTTTTTTTTGTTCTCAGATTAGATTAAAATCTCCTGAGGGGAAGGACCTTTTTTTGGCTTTGTCATTAAGTTCTTCTTACCTACTATAGTGTCTATCACATAGTAGATATTTGTTAATTCACTGGCTGAAATGAAAATAGAAAATCAAAGGAAATTATAGCTGAAGGGAAGAACATATCATGACTTACTTTTGTTGAGAAAAGAAAAAAGCAATTGGAAATATCGTTTTCATTATATCTCTAAAAGCAGAAAGAAACATAGTTTCGTGAAATTGTTTTACCATCTTAACCAATAATGTGTGCCTCATATTGACTTAGAAAACACCAATTGACATTATTTATATTGTATTGTATTTTTATTTATAAAAGTTTCCAAATTATGTTTTGATCTGGTTCAAACAACACAGGAGTTTTGTGGGTAGGATATGGTTTGACATTTGTGAAACATTCATGACAAATATCTGAAAAATTACCATAATAAAATAATTGTAGTTTATCTGCCAACATCTGTTTCAGAGGATGGGCACACAGGTAAATTCTGTGAATAACTCAATAAAAACTTCTAGGCAAGAGAATTAATATAGACTCTAGTGTTTAGTGACTTCAATAAAAAGGTGGGAATTAGTGAATCTTGCAAAAACTCATGGACTACACAGAAACCCTATACGCCTTTTTTTTTTCCAGGAACCTACTTGGTAGGTATTGGACAAAGCCCCAAATAATATCATAATAAATCAAATTGAATCACTATTAACAAACAGGAAATTAACAATTGCCAATATGTGAATCATTTCTGAATCAGTTATCTGTATACACTCAGAACACTGAACTATTAAAGATAAAAATCAATATCAAATTAGAGGCAAGGATAAATACGAGAACACATGGTACACTATTAAAACACTTTCAACTTGCCCTATTGAAAAAAAAGCTGTTGATTAGAAATGGATGAAATAGTGGACATTGAAGTAAACAATGACCACTTACAATAGTTTAATAAATATAAACTAATTTTTATAGTAAGTAGACCAAAAAACTCAAAAGTTACCTCAGCAAGAAAGGAGCTGATCTTACCAGTGACAAAGGCAGTATTTAATATAAATGTATCTGTACAATTTTACAGTTGGGAGATAATGGAAGGTGTTACTAATAGTGCTTCATAAAATAGAACATATAAAAGCTAAAGCAAATTTTAAGAATTTTTTTTCATGAGAAAAGTACCTTTGCATTGGGCATCATCATTCTAATGGTATGTAAAGATGAAACTAGAATACATTCAAAGAATTGTCAAAAATAGAAAAAAAGAATTATCCAACAAATTCTTTTCTTCATCAATAATGAAGAAACTCCCTCATTTGAACTCTAATACCACAATCTACAACATGCTATATATGTAAGTAGAAATGATATAAAAGCAAAGAAAGCTGGGAAATGAGAAAATTCCAAGTATTTATACTCAGGAAGTTCACTATAGAGGCAACACATTTTGGGGAATATTGACAGATTATTTAAATACAGTATGAAATAATAATTAATAATTTATAATACTTTTATGTGCCACGCTGGTTGATTGGTTGTTGATTGTTGTTCTTTGTTCTTGAAGAGGACCAAAATGACATCACTATGTTAGGGTCGCATTACAAGTGTGTCCCACTGTGGCTGATCAGACCACTATGAGTTTGGAATTCTCTGCCACAGGTCAGATGCAAATAGTCCATATGAACTTTGGGGGTAACCTCTAATTTTTTGCATTTTGTGTTTCTTTTGGGCTAATTCAATTCTACTTTGCTTCTAGAGCACAGCACCTTCTCTAATGAGGGCATGTCAAGCTGGGTGACCTTGTGCTACTGTCTCCCATGTCATACAATCAATTCTAGAGTTTTTAAGAAAGACCTTGAGAGTGTCCTTGTATCACTTTTTCTGATCACTTGGTGAGTACTTGCCCTATGTGAATCCTCCATGAAATATTTTTTTTTTGCCAAGCATACATTTGGCATTTGAACAATATGGCGAGCCCAACAGTTGTATTCTCTGCAGTCAAGTTGGAATGCTTTGCAGTTTAGTTTGAGAAAAGACCTTAATGTCTGCTATCTTATCTTGTCAGGTGATCTTCAGAATCTTCCTAAGACAATTCAATTGGAAGTGATTCAGTTTCCTGGAACAATGCTGCTTTGCTGTCTCAGTTTCACAGGCAAACAGCAATGAGGGCAGCACAATGAATGTGTAGACATTCAGTTTGGTAGTCAGTCTAAATACCTTTCCTCTCTCTCACTTTCCTTCTGAGCTTTCCAAACACTGAGCTAGCTCTGGCAGTGATCACCAATCATCACCAAACATTCATATACCATAATTTATTCAGCCACTCTCCAATTGATGGGCATCCATTCAGTTTCCAGTTTCTAGACACTACAAAAAGAGCTGCCACAAACATTCTTGCACATGTGAGGCCCTTTCCTAAGAAGCTTACATTCTAATGGATTAGACAGTATGTAAGAGAATGGCAATAGGAAGATAGTTTTACAACCTGGAAACATAAAATTGATGAGAGGAACAGTAGATAATTTCATTGACATATCCCATTCCAGGGGCATATACTTGTTAATTTGATTGCAGTTCATAGAACAGGAGGTGAAAATTTGGGCGAGCAGAGAGAGGGTACATGTTGACATAAGGATGAAACCAGTGTAAAAACGAGGTCATGTGGACCTCAGAAGTATAGAACCAAGTTGCTTAGCTCATCTAAGCATATTCTGTATTTGTAATTAAAGGGTGGAAAAAGAGCAACAGAGGCAACAGCTGATCAGAAAAAGACCAGGGTGAAAATGAGGATTTATGGTGTCAGGGTGTATAGAGATGAGTGATTAAACTCTTTCTAAGCATGGTTTCTCAGGCTCCTCCTTATTGCAGTGCACTCTGCCCTTTTCTTCTATTTGACTAGAACTCTTCATGCAGGGTAAGCTATGATAAAACCAAAGATTCTACCAGCCAGTTTGTGAATAAACATTTATTAAATGCTTACTACATACCAAGTACTGTGCTAATCACCAAACATCCCTAATCCTTCAGGAGCATTCCAACTGTAATGCTTTCAGTACAAATCTTCCTGTTTTGGTTCATCACTTACACAACCCTGCCACATTTAAGGGAGCTCCCTCCAGCAACTAGGGTGTTACCTTCAAGACTACTGGTCTGGATCCACCAAGCTCCCAAGAAGACTTGAACTCACATGTTTATAGAAAAGAAATGCAGGAGAAAGGACTTATATAATGCTATTAGAGAAGTAAATGATGAAAAAAAGAAATGGGCTATTTTTGAAATAAGAGCAATGGAATTAGCAATGAAGAGTACTTGTACACAGTTAGTAAGTAGGGTTCCTAGTCCTACTGGATGGAACCCAAGTTTATTGGAGCTTATGAATAGGACTTCCACTAGTTGGGAATACATGGATAGACTAAATTGTACATTTAAAAGAAGTACCCGTGTTTCAAGAAAGAGTTGATAGATGACCAAAGTAGTGCTATAACTTGTCCAAGATCACACAATTTATAAGGGGCTGAACTTGTAAAGAGTAGATACTTTTGTATATTAATGTGAAGATACTCATGCATTTTATCTATTTCTTTGTTACAATAGCCACTTCTTAGAAATAGCATCTACATTGCAAACTTAATTCCTGATCCCATGAGGGAAAAGTGAACATTAAGGGAAACTAGTTACTAGCAACACTGTTAACAACTAGAAAATATCTCTGCTACTCAGGATCACTGATTCTTAAACCAAATAAGTCTCTTTTTTGATGAGTAAAGAGTATTTTCTTTTGTCATTTTCGAGGCAATGGGAAAAGGCTAAAGAGTAATTTTACTTTATCTAAGAGGTCAGGAATTCTGGTTCTAGAAAGTCCTATGTTGCTGTGATATCATGATATTCAACAATGTGCATGACTGATTAGAAATTTTTAGGTACATGGTACTGAATCAACTAATGCCCAGCCCATTGCTAAGTAATCAGTTGGATGGCTGCACAGTCAATCTGATTTGGTCATAAAACAGGGAAAATAAAAGGAGCGTGTATAATTTTTATCATCTTAAATGACCAAATCAGATTGGTTGTGAGCAATCTAATAGAGCATTCTGTAATTGCCAATTATGATGGCTGGGGAAAATGTAATCCAAATACAGTTACCTGTAGGAAGACCTAGATTTAAAGAATTTTATTTCATAGAGATGTATAAAGTGAACAATGGCATATAAAAATTCAATAGTCAACTTGAGCCATCAATAGGTGCTTTATGTTAGGCCAGTTCAAATAGTTAGGGGCTAATTAGTTATTTTTTTGCCACAGAAAGACATAATCATTGTCACACTTAACCCATATAATTTCTTAATTTTATTAGGAGTTTTCTTCTATTTCATCATTTTTTTGTTTCTCTACTTATAGATGACTGAAGGTCAATGTTACCCTGTATATAATTTTCCCCACCATCTCACTCCAGCTGTTTTCAAGAAACAGAAATAACCAGTGGATACTATGAAATGTCTCTTCCATAGGCAAGTAATGAATACATATGCACACATACACACACATATATATGCCTGGATACACATAAACCCAGGGACTTTCTTGGTTCTATAACCTCTAATCTATAACCTAAGGCTTATAGTAATCACATAGAAGAGATTACACATTTGCCCTTTCCCCTCTTCTGTCCTTGAAGAACATCCAAAAGATCTAAAGGGAATGATTTCTTGCTGGCGAATTCCAAGTTAATTTCTTTACTCTTCGTTTTTCTATGTGTTGTAATTTTTTTCAAATGTCTCTTCTGCAGATTTCTTTGTTTCCCCAGCAGGTGCATATGGTAATAACCACTGTTGTTGCTGATCCCATCGTTTTTCATCTTATTCCTTTTATTTATTACTGTTTTGAGTTTGAATTTGGAACCCATTGCTTATTCTATTGCATACTAATGAGTCTTGCTAACCCAAAGGTGTGTGGTGGCCCTTTCCCCCCACCCCTTATCCCATGTTATTTCTATGATATTGCTACATTTATTAATTCCATATGCAACTCTATGTTGTTCTTTAAAGATAATTTTTTACTGCTTTTTTTTTTACTACTCTGCTCAAATGGAAGAAATAAAAGGAAATAAAACTTTTAAGAAATTGAAAGTGCACTCTGACATTTTCCCTCCTTCTCATTGTATTTTCCTGTAAATGTAATTGTCATTTAATATTTATGGCATGTTACTAGCATATTTGGTGCTGGTCACACTCATATACACTGAAGTCCCTGCTGTCTAGGAGTTATGACTGTCAGGCTCATTTGTTCTTTGTTTTTTTTTTCCAACCAAACTTGAATTAATTGTTTAGGGAATATTCTAGCCCACTTTTAAATTATCTGGAAATGTCATTCCTACAAAGTCCTTTCCCCTAGTTTTTGGCATTTAGTTAAAGCTTTAATACTAGAGACTCAACATTAGATCTCTTTCTTTTTTCTACTCCTTTTCTTATGAATCAATTCCTTCAAAAATTTTTAATGCTTCTTATATTTTGCTACAGTCTAGAGAAGTCAAGGAGACCTAGATTTTAATTCTGACTTAAATCACTAATAAACAAGGAAGAGGCACTGCCTATCTTGGTTTCTTTTTCTTTCTTTTTTTCTTTTTTTGTCTGCAAAATGAGATAGTGGAATGGGATGATCTATCAGGTTTTTTGCAGTTCCATAATTCTTTGATTCTTGTAACAAACAAAAAAAGAAAGACAAGGCAGCAAATCTTTGTGTTCTGTCCTTTCCCCTTTTGACTAAAATTAAAGCAATTACAGTTTTGTCTCAAGCTAACCTCCATTTCCCCATTTAAGTTGCTTTGAGATCAATGTCATTCCTCTTTTATCCCCCACCCCATCCCTCAGAATTGTCCACCTATATGCACACAAACACACATACAGAAACACACCCAAAGAGATGATAGGGGGCAGTTCAGTCACAAGACAGTTTTCAAATAATAAATCATAAACAAATATGTAATGAACTGAATCTCTTCTTTGGGGTGATTAAACTTAGCTGTCAGTAATTTCCTAGACCAACCACAATACTAGAAAACAAAGTGGAAGAGTGGAACATAAATATCAAAAAATTACTTAATGAATACTGGGGATAAGCTGAAACATCAGCTGATTCAGGAGAATGCATTGCTGATTGCAAATCATTAGATTGCTACTCAGCTGAGCATATTATTATATAAGCAATAATTCACAACAGGGAGTATATGTAGTAGCACAACTACTACTGTCCCTATAACTAGAATGTGCTGAGGTTTGAAAGGTGCAACCATTGTCTGATGACTGCCTACTGTGGAAGTGAATATAGACATGTATGTATATATAGATATATGCATGTATATGAATGTGTGTGTCCTTTTATTAAAGGACTATTACATTCCTCATTTAAGGCAAAATTTTAAGGCATCCATGAATATCGTTTAGGAATTCATTTCTATTTCAATTGCTAGTTTCTCTAGATCTCAATATCTTTCAACATGCTATTTGAATTAAACATCCATTTAAGATGTTTGACATTTTTCTTCAATAAGAAAACTGTTGGCCTAGAGTTCAGACTAAAAAAAAGGGGGGCGGGGAGTCTTTATTTCTTTTATTTTCATTGTTAAAATTCTGGTCCTGTCCTGTTTGAAATATGCTGACATTTATATCTTCTGTCAAATTGTAAGTTCCTTCTGACAGAGACTCTTTCTTTCCTAGCCTGATTTTTTTTTAATGTCAGAGGAGTGTTCCTATACAGGCATGATAAGCAAATAAATATTAGTGGAATTGGGATTCAAGGCCAAGTTCTCTAATTCCAGGCCCAGCACACATTAATAATTGACTAGATTCAAGATTGTTATTGTTTAGTCATTTTTCAATAGTGTCCAACTTCATATCCTCATGTGGGATATTCTATTTTTTTTCCACATAATTGCCCTTAAGTTCATATTGTAGACAAGCTCCTTTTTTGTTTTTCTAAAAGTATAAATTAATAAGTAATGGAAAGAGAAGGCCCTGAATTAAATCCTGTCTCTGATTCTTAAAACCAGTGTCCTCTTAGGCAAGTCATGTAATATCTCTTTGTCTAATTTCAACATCTATAAAAAAAAAAAGTTATACCCAATAGACTTTGGGTTCCTTTCTAGCTCAAGATCTAAGATCCTAGAATCTATTTTGTTAGAAAGTATTTTCTCACCAGTAGGAATTTCTTACACTTATTATATAATAAGATCAGACCAATTTAAAAAAAATCATATCAGTTTTACCTTATTTTTTCAAGATTATTATTTCTTTTATTAAAAACAATCTTTATTTTTTTCATCCAACATTTTAAAAATCTACTGTTCCATATACAATTTGTGTCACTGTAAATATAATAAGCATGCTTTCCATTTCTGCACCAGTCACCAAATAAAATGTAGAACTAGACAGGGGTGAATATAGAACCATACTACATTTTTCCACTTCCTTCCAGTTGTAAGTGTTCCATTAATTAACACTCTTGCACAGATAGTTAACAATTCACTTACTGTAGTATTCTGTCATCCTCTGCTGATTAGGGCTTTTTAAACTTATTTCCTTTTTTGTATTTTTTCTTTATTTAATATTTAAATTTCCCCCAGTTACAAGTAATTTTTTTAACATTTGTTTTAAAAACTTTGAGATCAAAATTCTCTCCCTTCTTCCTCTCCAACCCCAATCACCATTTAGAAGGCAGTTAAGTTATTGAAAACATTTCCATAAAAGTCATGTTGTCAAAGAAAAAGCCCTCCTCTCCCAAAGAAAAACTCTCAAGATAAATAAAGTGAAAAAAAGTGTGCTTCAATTTGTATATAGACATAATCAGCTTTCTCTGGGTATGGATAGTATTTTTCATCATAAATCCTTCAGAGTAGCCAAGTATAATTGTATTCCCGAGAGTAGTAAAGTCATTCACAGCTGATCATCTCACAACAATGCAATTTCTTTGCATGTGCTCAGGAAGGATTTCCCAAGTTTTTCTGAGAGCATCCTGCTCATTATTTCTTAAAGAATAATAGTACTGATGCAAAAATTTTAAATAAGATATTAGCAATGAGATTACAGAAAGTCATCCCCAGGATAGTACACTATGATCAAGTAGGATTTATACCAGGGATGCAGGGCTGGTTCAATATTAGGAAAACTATCAGCATAATTAATTATATTAATAACCAAACTAGCAAAAATCATATGATTATCTCAATAGATGCAGAAAAAGCATTTGATAAAATCCAACACCCTTTCCTATTTAAAAACACTAGAGAGTATAGGAATAAATGGGCTTTTCCTTAAAATGATCAGTAACATCTATTTAAAACCGTCAGCAAGCATCATATGTAATGGAGACAAACTAAAACCATTCCCAATAAGATCAGGAGTGAAACAAGGCTGCCCACTGTCACCATTACTATTTAATATTGTATTAGAAATGTTAGCTTTAGCAATAAGAGAAGAAAAAGAGATAAAAGGAATCAGAGTAGGTAATGAAGAAACCAAATTATCACTCTTTGCAGATGACATGATGGTATACTTAGAGAACCCTAGAGACTCAACTAAAAAACTACTAGAAACAATCCACAACTTTAGCAAAGTTGCAGGATTCAACATTAAACCACATAAATAAGCAGCATTTTTACATATTACCAACAAAATTCAGCAGCAAGAGATACAAAAAGAAATTCCATTTCAAATAGCAGATGATAGGATAAAATATTTGGGAATCTATCTGCCAAGGAAAAGTCAGAAACTATATGAACTAAACTACAAAACACTTTCCACACAAATAAAATCAGACCTAATCAATTGGAAAAATATTAAGTGCTCATGGGTAGGCAGAGCAAACATAGTAAAAATGACAATACTACCCAAACTAATCTACTTATTTAGTGTCATCCCAATCAAACTCCCGAGAAATTATTTTACAAATCTAGAAAAAATAGTAGCAAAGTTTATTTGGAAGAACAAAAGGTCAAGGATTTCAAGGGGATTAATGAAAAAAAAGGCAGATGAAGGTGGCCTTGCTGTACCAGATCTAAAACTATATTATAAAGCAGCGGTCATCAAAACCGTTTGGTACTCGCTAAGAAATAGAGCAATCTATCAGTGGCACAGGATAGGTTATCAGGACAATCTAGGCAATAACCTTAATAATTTAGTGTTCGATAAACCCAAAGACCCCAGCTTCTGGGATAAGTACTTACTATTCGGCAAAAATTGCTGGGAAAATTGGAAACTAGTGTGGAAGAAATTAGGGTTTGACCCATACCTAACACCACATACCAAGATAAGATCTAAATGGGTTCATGATCTAGATATAAGGAGGGACTTTGTAAGCAAGTTAGAGGAACGTAATATAGTTTACCTCTCAGACCTGTGGAGATGGAATAAATTTATGTCCAAAGAAGATCTGGAACTCCTAACTGAACACCAGATGGATAATTTTGATTATATTAAGTTAAAAAGTTTCTGTACAAATAAAACAGGAAAAGATAACGATGATGTTGGAGGGGATGTGGGAAAACTGGGACACTAATACATTGTTGGTGGAACTGTGAACGGATCCAACCATTCTGGAGAGCAATTTGGAGCAGTGTTTCTACTGGGCCTATATCCCAAAGAGATCTTAGAGGAGGGAAAGGGACCCACATGTGCAAGAATGTTTGTGGCAGCCCTTTTTGTAGTGGCTAGAAACTGGAAACTGAAGGGATGCCCAACAATTGGAGAGCGGCTGAATAAATTATGGTATATGAATGTTATGGAATATTATTGCTCTGTAAGAAACAACCAGCAGGACGATTTCAGAGAGGCCTGGAGAGACTTGCATGAACTGATGCTGAGTGAAACAAGCAGAACCAGGATATCATCATACATAGCAACAACAGTATTTCATGATGATCAATTCTGATGGACATGGCTCTCTGCAACAAAGAATTGTCTCACACCAGTTCCAATTGTTGACTGAAGAAAACCATATACACCCAGAGAGAGGGATATGAAATATGGACCACAATGTAACATTTTCATGCTCTCTATTGATATTTGCTTGCATTGTGTTGTCTTTCTCTGATTTTCTTTTTTTTTCCTTGTAGATAGGATTTTTCTTGCATAACTTGTCAAGTATTTCAACATTATTAACATGTAGTGGACTTCCTGCCATCTAGGGGAGGGGAGGGGACTGGGGGTAAAATTTGTAATGGAAAGCTTTGTAAAGATAAATGCTGGGGTACTACCCATATGTATGTTATACAAATAAAAAGCTTTAATAAAAAAAGAATAATAGTATTCCATCATTATCATATACCATGTTTTATTCAGCCATTTCCTAATTGATGGACATTCCTTCAATTTTCAATTCTTTGCCATCAGAAAAGAGCTGCTATAAATATTTTCACATAAAGAGATTTTTTTTTTTACTTTTAAAAAATTGTCTTTAGGATACATGCTTAGAATAGATATTGTTAGGTCAAAAGGGATGTATGATTTTATAGCTCTTTGGGCATAGTTCCAAATTACTCTACAGAATAGTTGGATTAGTTTACAATTCCACCAATGGTGCATTAATGCCTCATTTTTCCCCACACATTTCCTCCAAGATTTGTCATTTTCCTTTTTTGACTTATTAGCCAATTTAGAAGGTATCAAGTAGTAATTCAGAATTGTCTTAATTTGCCTTTCCCTAATCAATAGTGACTTAGAGCATTTTTTTTTGAATGACTGTAGTTTGATTAGCTCATTTGAAAACTGTTAATATCTTTCGATCATTTATCAATTGGGGAATGGGTCTTATTTTTTGTAAATTTGTCTCAGTTTCCTGTATGTTTGAGAAATGAGGCCTTCATCTGAGAACTTTGCTTCAAAATTATTTTCACAATTACTTTTGGTAATTGTATTTCCCTCTGTTTATTCTATTCTTTCTCCTTTTACCTTGTCCCTACTCAAAAGTGTTTTCCTATTGATCATACATTCCCATATGTCCTCCCTTCTATCACTTCCTGCATTTTTGTATCACTTAACTTCCCACTTTCCTTTAAGATAAGATACATATCTTTACCCCTATTAAAAATGTATGTTATGGGGGCGGAGCCAAGATGGCGGAGTGAAAAGGTGACTTTCTGCCTCTCCTCCGATCTTCTCTCAAATCAACAATAAAATAAGCCTCCGAACTGATCTTCAAGTCAACGAACTCAGAAATATTTGGGCACAGCTCTCTGGATAACTTCATATCAGGTTAGTCGGACTCGGACAGAGAGATAAATAGACAACAACTGAGCAGGCCGGAAGTGAGGGTGGGACTCAGCTCAGCTCATCCTGGAAGAAATTCCAAACTCCAAACTCCAAATTCCAAACTCCTGGAGTTTATCTGAGGCACTCGGGACACTCTGCCCTGATTGGGGGCAGGTGTTCTGGCAGACTTGCCTTGTTTAAGGAGTAATTCGGGCTTAGTCCTAGCTGCCACCGGCCCAGCACTTTAAGTCAACTCGCCGAAGTGCCCCAGGGCAAAGCTTTTTGCAGCCGCCGCTTTTTTTTCCCTACCTTAAAGAGATATCCACACTGTCTAAAAAAAAATATGATGAAGAAGCAAAAGAGAGCTCTCACCATAGACAGCTGTTATCAAGGCAAAGAAACGACCCCAGAGCCAGAGGTTCCTTTAGACAAAAATCCAGAGAACATCAGCCAGGACCATCACTGGTCCCCTTTTCAAAAGGCCTTTTTGGAAGACTGCATAAAGAACCTAAAAAGAGAGCTGGAGGATAAATGGGAAAATAAACTGAAATCAGTGCAAGAAGGATATGATGCCCTGCAAAAGATATATGAAAAAGACACCAATTTATTAAAAAATAAAATTAGTGAAGTGGAAAAAGAGTGTAATGAACAAATTGGCCAGTTACAAAAGGAGCTTAAAAAGGTAACTGAAGAAAACAACACTTTAAAAATAAGAATTGAACAAATGCAAGTGAATGACTCACTAAGACTTGAAGAATCAGTCAAACAAAAACAAAAAAATGAAAAATTAGAAGAAAATATGAAATATCTCCTAGGAAAAACAACTGACTTGGAAAATAGATCTAGGAGAGACAATCTAAGGATTATTGGACTTCCTGAAAGCCATGATGAAAAAAAGAATCTAAACACTATCTTCCAGGAAATCCTGAAAGAAAACTGCCCTGAGATTGTAGAATCAAAGGGCAAAATCACCATTGAAAGAATTCACTGATCACCTCCTGAAAGAGACCCCAAAATTAAGACCCCAAGGAATATCGTGGCTAAATTTCAGGACTATAGCACCAAAGAACAGATTCTGCTAGCAGCTAGAAAGAAACAATTCAAATACCGAGGTTCAATAATTAGAATCACACAGGATTTGTCAGCTTCCACACTGAAGGATAGAATGGCATGGAACCAGATATTCCAAAGGGCAAAGGAACTTGGATTACAGCCAAGAATAACATATCCAGCTAGAATGAGCATTATCCTCCAGGGAAGAAGATGGTCATT
>JAJPUD010007269.1:0-13506 GCA_023553655.1 Myrmecobius fasciatus
CTCAGTTCCCACAGGCCTCTCTCTGGATGTATATGACTATCTTCATCGCTGAACAACTGGTTTGAATCACATCATTGTTGAAGAGAACCATGTCCATCAGAATTGATCATCGTATAGTCTTGTTGCTGTGTATAATGTTCTCCTGGTTCTGCTGATTTCACTCAGCATCAGTTCATGCAAGTCTCTCCAATCCTCTCTGAAATCCTCCTGGTGGTCATTTCTTACAGAACAATAATATTCCATAACATTCATATACCATAATTTATTCAGCCATTCTCCAATTGATGGGCATCTTTTCAATTTCCAGTTTCTTGCCACTACAAAAAGGACTGCCACGAACATTTTTGCACATGTGGGTCCCTTTCCCTCCTTTAAAATCTCTTTGGGATATAATTATAAACAAATTAGAAGAACATAGGATAGTTTACCTCTCAGACCTGTGGAGGGGGAAGGAATTTGTGACCAAAGAAGAATTAGAGATCATTATTGATCACAAAATATATAATTTTGACTATCAAGTTCAAAAAGTTTTTGTACAAACAAAATGAATGCAGACAAGATTAGAAGGGAAGCAATAAACTGGGAAAACATTTTTACATTCAAAGATTCTGATAAAGGCCTCATTTCTAAAATATATAGAGAATTGACTCAAATGTATAAGAATTCAAGTCATTCTCCAATTGACAAATGGTCAAAAGATATGAACAAACAATTTGCAGATGAAGAAATTGAAACTATTTCTAGTCACATGAAAAGGTGCTCCAAATCACTATTGATCAGAGAAATGCAAATTAAGACAGCTCTGAGATACCACTACACACCTGTCAGATTGGCTGAGAGGACAGGACAAGATAATGATGAATGTTGGAGGGGATGTGGGAAAACTGAGACACTGATACATTGTGGGTGTACTGTGAACATATCTCACCATTCTGGAGAGCAATCTGGAACCATGCTCAAAAAGTTATCAAACTGTGCATCCCCTTTGACCCAGCAGTGTTTCTACTGGGCCTATATCCCAAAGAGATCTTAAAGGAGGGAAAGGGCCCTACATGTGCAAGAATATTTGAGGCAGCCCTTTTTGTAGTGGCTAGAAACTGGAAACTGAATGGATGCCCATCAGTTGGAGAGTGGCTGAATAAATTATGGTATATGAATATTATGGAATATTATTGTTCTGTAAGAAATGACCAGCAAGATGATTTCAGAGAGGCCTGGAGAGACTTGCATGAACTGATGCTGAGTGAAATCAGCAGAACCAGGAGAACATTATACACAGCAACAAGACTATACGATGATCAATTCTGATGGACGTGGTTCTCTTCAACAATGGTGTGATTCAAACCAGTTCCTATTGTTCAGTGATGAAGATAGTCATATACATCCAGAGAGAGACCTGAGGGAACTAAGTGTGGACCACAACACAGCATTTTAACATTTTCTGTGAATATTTCCTTGCATTTTGTTTTCCTTCTTAGGTTGTTATTTTTTTCCTCTCTTTCTAGATCTGATGTTTCTTGTGCAGTAAGATAACTGTATAGGTATGTATACATATATTGGATTTGTCATATAATTTAACATATCTAGCATGTATTAGATTACCTGTCATCTAGGGGTGGGGATGGGGGGAAGGAGGGGAGAAGCTTGGAACAACAAAAAAAAAGTTATGCAAAGGTTAATGTAGAAAAATCACTCATATGTTCTGTAAATAAAAAGCTTTTAATAAAAAAATCATAAAGAAATTTATTTTAAAACAATTTTGACATACATATAATCTTATTTTAAAGACAAAAAGTTTGCATGCTATTGAGACATATGTGCTTATTTATTGCTGCACAAAAAATTAAATCTTAGAAGAATATTTGATACCTATATCTAATTGCTTGTTTTTTTCAATGGAGTGGAAGGGGAGGAAAGGAGAGAATTTGGAACTCAGAGTTTTAAGAAACAAAAGTTAATACTTTTTTACATGTAATTGGGACAAAATAAAATAAGGAAGGAAGGAAGGAAGAAACTGCTTTCAGGGCCAAGGCATCCATCTCCCCCCCCCCCCCCTTCTTCCCTTCTAGGCACCAGTTGTCTGAAAGGCTGGCCAACAATTAATTGGTTTTTTCTCCAGGGAACAAGCAACACTTATGTAGTAGCACAAGGGATTACTCAGCACTCAACTTGTTTACTCATCTCTGCCTTTCACCCCTGGGTTCTAACCCCTTGGTAGATGCAGTTTATCATGCCAAGGGGTTTAATCTAAAATGGAAATAATATGTATCTCTCTCCCTACCCCTCCCTCCTTTCCCTCTCCCTTCTCTTTCTTTATAAAGCTGGCTCTACTTACCTACTTCTCATCTCTATATGAATAGCTGCCATGGGCCAATCCTACAGTTCCCAGAGCAGGGTGAGTTACTACTATGACCTTCCTTTCAGTAGTTCTACCTGAATTGTAGACTTTCAAATTTGAAAGGAACCTCCATAGTCCCTCATTTTGAGGAGGACTAAACTGAGATTCAAGGTAACTACATCAAGCTAAAATCACCTTGTTTTAAGATGCTTACAAATAATTTACTTCAACCCCATTATTTTGCAGAGGCAGAAACTGAGAAGGGAAAGGGACCTATCCATGTTTACTACATAAATCAGAAGCAAAATGAAAATCCTGGTCTCATGCACTAGATTTGAATGGGAGGCAGGGGGAGAATGAGCATGAGAGCTTTCAACATATGCCTGAAGGTTTTTCCTGTAGAACAGGGCATGGACATTTTCTTTTTCTTGGTTTTTTTTTTAATTTTTGTAGCTGCTTTATTTGCTTTTTCCTCTCTTGTCTCAGGAATGTCACAAGTCTTCCCACAATACTATCATTATCATGCCATGAAGCAGATTTTAGCCAGGTGAGGTTCACATTAAGAGGAGCTAGGCATATATTCAGGAGAAATGACATAATAAAATTGAATAAAAGGAAATGCAAAATTCTTGTAAGGTTTTTCCCCTTCCTTCATTTTTTGGTCATTCTTTTTATTTGATGCATTTGCAGTTGTTTTAAAATGGTACAAGAGAACCAGATTTAGTTGTGATTAGTTTCACAGCCATTTTGTCCAGACATCTCTACACCTTTCCCCATTCCTCCTTTCATACTATTGGCACCTTACTTCAGAACTTCAGCACTTCTCACCCAGCCTTTTAATCTGGCTGGCTCTCTATGGGTTCTTCTAATCTGTCCTTTACAAAACTGCCAAAATTATCTTGACATGGACATTTTCTGTCATCCTAGGGACCAGAATTGGTAACAAATGGTTGAGATAAACTGGAGGATGACTTGTAGAGTCTGCTGTAGAGGAGACCCTTGGTCATATATGGCTTTGATGAGATGGTCTCTAAGGTCCCCCATAATTCTCAGATTCTGCATATCTATATTTCTGTTTCCTCTTCTGGTTTCCTTTCTTCTGAGTGGGTCAGGAGTCAGAAGAGAGAGATGGGGAGTAATTAGCTGCAGATTTTTAGAGACGGGATGGAAATCACCAGCACGTAGCAATCATCAAGTCCAGCCTTGTCTGTTATCCAGCCAGCCACAGTGTGAGCCAATCATTTAAGGATAGTTAGGAAAAATTAGGAAAGAGTGAGTGGGTCAGGAGTCAGAAGAGAGAGATAGGGAGTAATTAGCTGCAGAATTTAGAGATGGGATGGAAATCCCCAGCACGAAGCAATCACCAAGTCCAGCCTGGCTGAGCTTTATTGTAAAGCTTTATTGTATTGAAAAGCCTGATTCCTGGGAGCTAGATGGGGGTGAGAGTGACATAGGGATGCCTATGTGAGCCCCATCTCTTAGTCTTCCCTCAGGGTGCCTCTTCAATCCCATCAAGCCTCATACATCAGAGAGGTTGGCCACCAACAAGGCTGGTTGGTCTGCAGAAGAAGCAACCCAGCTCTAGGGACTTTCTTCTCTGGGTTGGGCTCTCTTTCCCAGTCCCCGGTTCCTTGGGGCAGAACTCCCAGAAATTCAGCATTCAGTGTCTCTTTCTGCCTCAGATGACCTCGGTGTGATTCCTCTCAGCCTAAATGTGCATTTCTCCCTCAGTTCCCAGAGCAGGATGAGGCTCTGGCTTCCTCCACACCATAATGGATCCGAGATCTTCATGGCCATTTCTTCTGAGAAGAAAGGAGAAACTAAAGCTCAGAGTCACTGATTCATGGACTAGTTTGAACAGAGTTCAGAAACTAACTAGTCTAAGAAGCCCTTAATTTTAATTGTGTAAAGTTATGAATGTGTTTAGACCACAGACACAGACAGACACAGACGCCATCATTACTCCCCAGTGGGACTTTTCCCTGGCAAATTTTCCCTTGAAAGAAACATAAATAAGTAAAATGGACAGGGAGAGCAACCAGATCTGCCAGGATACGTGACATTCTGCATTCCTAATCATTCACACATGAATACATGCCCCCATGGGCACTCACACATGCACGCTCACACATGTGTGCATACACATGAATACATGCTTGTGCACATGAATGCACACCCACATGGGCACTCACACAAATGCGCTCACACATGTGTGCATACACATGGCTACATGCTCATACATACAGATGCACACTCACACATGTGTGCATACACATGAAGGCATGCTCATGCACGCCCACGTGGATACTCTCACACATGTGTGCATGTACATGAGTGCATGCTCATGCACATAAATGCATGTCCACATGGGCACTGCACAGAGATGTATGCTCACACACGTGTGCATACGCATGAATGCACACTCACACAGGCACACACATACCTCCACCAAGAGAAAGGATATGGACATGACCTTCTCTTCTCTGGGCCGAGGATCACTTTGCATCCTGCGTCACTTCATTCAAGGCTCTCTGTGTTTCGATTGTTCCTCATGGCAACATAATGGTCCCGCTATTCTTTCTTTTTTTCCTAGTCCCCGGTTCTTTAGGGCAGGATTGATATTCATATCCCACAATTGCATCCCATTTGATGAACACCCGTGTTGTGTCCAGTTTTGCACTCTAACAGAGTTCTCCTCTGATTGGTTATCTACAGTTCCTTTCTTATTCCTTAAGGTACATACCCAATGATGGGACTGAGCCAAGATCCTGCTCCTAATTGCCCATGGTCTGAGTGTCCTGCACAGAGTCAGGAGAATGTGCTTGCTCCACAGAATTGGAATTATTCTAAATACCCATGCAAGCAATGTCTCTAGGTGTTTGATCCCCGGTAAAGACCTGTGTTTGCAGGCAAACTTGTCTGCTTCCTTTTATCAGACAAAAAGTGCACAGAAGCACCCAATGCATTTTCCTTTCCATCCCCCCTTCCAAGGAGCTTAAAGATAAATCTCATACCAACTAGAGTGACCAACTAAACCAGGTGCTTGGTGGTCTCTTTCCCCGTCCCTTTCATTTTGTCTCCATTAGGGACTATGTCTTTCCTACCCAAGCCTCATTACCCAACGAACACCGAATTGATCTAGGTTTTATAATTCTGCCATTCTTTCTTTTTTTTTTAAAGTTCTGCCATTACTTCTAACAGCTCCAATTTCTGTGCCCTTCTCACTCCCCGGCCCTTTCTTTCTAATTCACTGAGCCTGTTTTCCCAGCTAAAAATGAAGGATTGGGACTAAACGATCTCAAGGGAGCCTTCTAGCTTTCCATCCTATGCTACTGAGATCAGCAAGTCCCCTTCGTGAAACACAGTCTGAGCTGTACTCTGTGGCTGCTGAATAACTGCAATCTGCAGCTTGCCGTGAGGCCGGGCCCACCCTGTCTAACTCCATCACTTAACACCTCAGAGCTCAGAAACTAAGAGTAGAGGGTTAGGGGTTGGACAAGGTAGGCTCTGAGATCCATTTCAGCTTTACCAAGCTAAGGATCCATGAACCAACCACCACCAGCACACACACACACACACACACACACACACACACACACATACACACACACCCCAAACCTGAACTAGTCTGATCTCTGGGATTCTTCCCCTACTCAATCACTCCTCTCTGGGTCTTGGTTATCCAAGCTTAAAATTCAGGAGTTGGACAAGACAACAGCTTTCATCCTCTATGAATCGCTGAAGCATCATTACCCAAATCAGAGCTCACCTGGGCTCGATTCTCTGGCTCTTGATTGTGTTGAGGGCTGCGGTTAATTTTCAAAATCCAGTTCACATGGCAAAAACAACAGCAGCAAGTGGAGGCTAGAAAAACCTGACGGTGAAGGGTACCTCTCTCTCAGATCAGCAGCTGCAAGTGCCTCCCCCCTCCCATTTCAGTCTCTCTTCCCATTTTCAGAGTTCTGAATCATTGGTATACGGACCACTGCTCCTCTCCCCCCTCAAGTTTCACTCTTGCCCCCATTTCAGCAGGTCCCAGCTATCCCCAAATCCAATGCCTGGCAGAGGCAAGGACCCACGGATCTGGGCTCTGGTCAGAACAGGACATCTGTGATTGAATTCATCCTGCTGGGGCTGACTGAACGTCAGGAACTGAAACCCGTCCTCTTCGCCGTCTTTCTCCTGGCCTATGTAGCCACTGTGGGTGGCAACGTGAGCATCTTGGCCGCCATCTTGGTGGAAGCCAAGCTGCACACACCCATGTACTTCTTCCTGGGGAACTTGTCTCTCCTCGACATCGGATGCATCACTGTCACGGTGCCCCCGATGCTGGTACAGCTTCTGTCCCGGGATCTCTCCGTTTCCTTTGCTTCCTGCTTCTCCCAGCTCTTCTTCTTCCACCTTCTGGCCGGCGTGGATTGCCACCTACTGACCGCCATGGCCTACGATCGCTTCTTGGCAATCTGCCGCCCGCTGACCTACGCCACCCGAATGGGCAGGGCCATCCAGGGGAGTCTGATAGGCATTTGCTGGATCATCTCTTTCTGCAATGCCTTGACCCACACAGTGGCTCTGTCCATGCTCCGCTTCTGTGGCCCCAATCTGGTAAACCACTTCTACTGTGACGTGCCACCACTTTTGGGGCTCTCCTGCTCTAGCACTAGTCTCAATGAGAAGCTGCTCTTTGTAGGTTCAGTCTTCATGGGAGTCATGCCCCTGATGCTCATCTCCGCCTCCTACGCCCACGTGGCCGCTGCCGTGCTGCGAATCCGTTCAGCTGAGGGCCAGAAGAAGGCCTTCTCCACCTGCAGCTCACACCTGACGATTGTGTGCATCTTCTATGGCACGGGCCTCTTCAGCTACATGCGCCTGGGCTCCGTTAAGGCCTCAGACAAGGACAAAGCCATCGGGATCCTCAACACCATCCTCAGCCCTATGTTAAACCCACTCATCTACAGCCTCCGGAACCCTGATGTTCAGGGGGCCCTGCGAAAGGTGTTCATAGGCCGGAGGCCCATGGAATAAGGAGATTACACCCCCCAGAGCCTCTTTGTTTCTTTCTTCCTTTCCTTCCTTCCTTCCCTCTCTCCTTCTTTCTCTTTTTTCCTTCCTTTCTATCTTTCTTTTCTTTTTTTATTAAAGATTTTTATTCTCAAAACATATGCATGGATCATTTTTCAACACTGATCCTTGAATAGCCTTGTGTTCCAAATTTTCCATTCCTTCCCCCACCCCCTTCCCTAGATGGCAAGTAATCCGATATATATTATACATGTTAAAATATATGTTAAATCTATTATTATTAATAATAATAAATTATTATTGAATACATGTAAGATAAAAATTTGTTAAATACATGTTAAAATATATGTAAACATAGCTGTACAATGATCTTGCTGCACAAGAAAGATCAGATCAAAAAGGAAAGTAAATGAATAAGAAAACAAAATACAAACAAACAACAACAAAAAGAATGAGAATACTATGCTGGGATCTACATTCAGTTCCCACAGTCCTCTCTGGGTGTAGCTGGCTCTCTTCATCACAAGATCATTGAAAGAGGTCTCTATCATCTCATTGCTGGAAAGAGTCATGTCCATCAGAATTCAACATCTCAATTTTGTTGCCGTGTATAATGATCTGCTTCTGCTCATTTCCCTCAGCATCAGTTCATGCAAGTCTCTCCAGGCCTCTCTGAAATCCTCCTGCTGGTCATTTCTTACAGAACAATAATATTCCATAACATTCATATTCCATAATTTATTCAGCCACTCTCCAATGGATGGGCATCCGTTCAATTTCCAGTTTCTTGCCACTACATAAAGGGCTGCCACAAACATTTGTGCACAGGTGGGGCCCTTTCCCTCCTCTAAGATCTCTTTGGGATACAAGCTGTCTGTCATGTTTTTCCTTCATCTTTCTCCATTTGCATTTTCCTTCATTTCTTTCCTTTCTTCTTTCTCTTCCACCCTTAAAATTTCACTTCCTTTCTTCTCTCCTTTCTCTACCTCATTTCTTCATGCTCTCCTTGCCTTACCCTTTTTCTCCTTCCCTTCCTCCTTTACTCCTTTCTCTCATTTCCCTCTTCTCTTCCTCCTTTCCAACTCTTCTCTCTTTCACTTCTCCTTCCTCCCACCCCCATTCCCTAAAAAAGCAATGGATGGATTGTCCAAAGGTCACACAGTAAATTGTGACAGAGCTTGTACTCACACCCAGATGAGAGGGGATGAGTAAAAAGCAAAAGATGGAGGGTAACAGAATGAATACAAAAGGAAAGGAGGGTATGAGTCAAGGGTAGTTCTGAAGCAGAATGTGGTGAAACTTGGTTCAAGAACCTTTCCTTATGGTTCAAATGCACTGCAAACATTCACTACAAGAAGAGCTCTGTCCCCGCTAGGGAGGGACGTTTCCAGCGGAGCCCTTCTCTGTGTGGTAGGAGCCCTGCCTCCATGAGGAGACTCCTGTCTAAGAAAGTTGGGCTTTTCTAAAGAAGGAATAGGGCTGAGGATTGGGAAGTAGTTGTCATTCAAAGTTTGCTTTCTAAAGAAAATAGAATTTCTCTTGGAAATGTAATTTGAAAGGGATTGGACAGGACAGTTTTCCTTGGATAGAGAGAGTAGGAAATTAATACTAAGCCAATTAGGAGTTGACAGATTACCACCCCATCTATGTTACACACACACACACACACACACACACACACTCACTCATCCAGACTTCCTGATTGGCCCTCAAGTATCTCTGTGACAGGGAGGGTCTGCTGAAGAAAACCGGCCACTGAACCAAGAGCCCCCCTCAGTAGGGTAGAAAAGATCCCCTTGGGATCACAACTAGGCCAATTTTTCCCCTTGGACTTCTCCAGTGAGCACATGTGTCAAGTCCCTGACTGCCTCATCTGCTCCGTTTGTCTTTGTGCCAGGCTCACCAAAGTGCAATCCTGACAAATGGATGTTTCCAACTTAGGTGACTACTTATTAAATTCAAGTTTTCTAAGTTTCCTTAGAAAATGGCCCCTGCAAGGAGGGCTGGAAGGATGGAGAAAGCTCAGATTGTGTTTGGGTAGTTCTAACTTAGTTTGACTTAGCTACTTCTATCTCCTCTCATTTTGTTGAGCATTATTTCCCTCAGTTTCAAATGGACATGTGAGATGGTAAAGAGAGGCTATTTGAGTGCTTGGAATCGAACACAGATAGAAACAACCAGGTGGCAGTTACCATGATGATAGACATAAAACATCCTCAAAGCAGAGCCAGGGCAACCTGAGTTTGATTGACCAATGATTAATCAGAGAGCATGACAAACTTGGTGAGGAAGGTACCAAATCCTGTCAGTGCATAGAAAGGGTCAGATCTGGTGGCAAATGACATCCTTCTTCTATTATGCTATAGCTGGATGCAACTGTTAAAGATTTGCTTCCATTTATGCTAGCTGCAATAAAACCTTTTATTTTCCTACATGAGCAGAAGTGGGTCAAAGCATTTCATGTCTGGGTTCGAATCACCTACTAACTTTTCCCACATGGCAGCATGTATCTAAAATGAAGGCACAGTGCCTACATGTTTATGTTTGCTGCTTTGGAAAGAGTTAGTCTTGGAACCCCCAGTCCCTAATGTGATGGCATAGGCCACAGACTAATTCCCAGATAAACACTCAAAGAAGCAACCTTAAACCTGACATTGGAAGTAATGAGTCCACTTCGAGGAATGAAATTCTATAGAAAAGCTAGACCACTTGGAAAGAATGAATGAGTGAATGAATGAATGAATGAATGAATGAAAAGCCTTAGTCCTCATAGATGTAAATCTCTAAAATAGATAGCTAAATAAAGGTTAACTAGTTTCATGATGGCTTGAGGGCCAGAGATGACATCCTTCCCACTAGCTTGTATGTCACCTAAGAGCCAGAGAGGACATCATCAATTTCTTTGGCGTACTCCCCTTTGCAGGTTTTAGACTTTGTGACAAGCAAGTTATATCCCCAAGACAATTGTGGACCTTGAAACGATGTGGGCTTCATGGGAGCTTTACCCACTTATAGCTTCTGGCCCAAACATCCACTAACTTTTCACTGCAGAAAGAAACTGAGACCCTACTGAATGGCATAGCAACTACATTCAGGAAAAACCTAAGAACATAAACCAGTGTTCTTCCAGTCACTGAGGTTGGGAACATTTGAATCACCCAACTTCGACTTTGCCCTCTCCTTCCCTTTCCCCCTGTTTGATTCGTGGCCAACTCCTGTCATTTCCAAAACCACAACATATTTTGCAACCATTTCTTTTTCTTGCCCCACATGGCCATCTCTCATCTGGACTATTGAAATGGCCTCCAGATTGTTCTCCTTTCCACAAATCTATAACTTATTCATTCCAAGGTCACTGCAAAAGTATTTCCATTCAGTCTTTAGTATGAAGATGGAATATGCATCAGAACATGCTATTTTCCCTTTTTTAATATTTTCTTTATTTCTACTGAGTTTCCCCTTTTATTATGATTTTTCTTTCAGAAGATTAGTATGGAAATATCTTTCACCTGATTGTACATGCATAGCCTATATTGATTGGCTTGCTGGGGAGGGGAGGAGAGAACAATTTGGATCTTACAAAAATAAATGTCGAAAAGTGTCTTTACATGTCATTGGAAAAAAAATAAAATATTCTTAACTGAAAAAAGAAAAAAAAATCTTTCACCCCAAAAAATCATTACATTTTAGTTATTTGAGTTTCCAAATTATCTTGGAGGAAATGTTCATTTTCCTGATTTCTTTCCCCCATCCTCCCCCCAAACTCCAGTTTGAGATCTGTATCCTTTCCTGGATCTGTCTGTGCTTCTCTCTCTGCCTCTCTATCCCTTCCTTCTCTGAATGGGTTGAGGCCAGCCAGGAAGGATAACTTTGCATATGGAATTATGATAATTGTTACTGCTTAGGCTTAGGGTTCCAGGGCCAGGAGGAGTGTGTGTGTGTGTGTGTGTGTGTGCATGTGTGTGTGTCTGTGGTATGGTATGTGTGTGGTATGTGTGCTGTGTGTCATATATTGTTCATGTAGTGTGTATAGTGTGGAGTTTGTGTATTGTTTATGTGGTGTGTGATATGTTGTGGGGAGTGTCATATGTTGTATGTGTGTGTTGTGTGTGTGTTGTTTTGTGGGGGTGTTGTGCGGCATTGTGTTGTTTGGTGTGGTGTTTTTGGTGTGTACGTTGTATATGGTGTGTGTGTGAGCTTACACATATGGTGGTGGTGGAGGGGCAGGAAACTCTCCAAATGTTAATGAAAAGCTTGTAGGGATGGCGGTGGAGGGAGTGAAGAAAGAACTTCTTCACAAATGGGGATCAGCCCAGATTCAGAAATGGACTCCCCTGTCCGGGTCCCTGCCGGCCCATCTCCTTCCTCCCAGCACACACTGGCTCTCTGACTCACTACACAATGTTCATGCAGCATTCAGGACTTCACTAGCTGGACAGCTCCCTTGGTGGTTTATGCTCAGCGCCCCCCAAACTGCCCAGGGACCAGAGATCCTGGGAAAAGCTAACAGTTCGGAGGGGAAACAGTTGCTTGGCTGTAGTTCTGTCTCTGCCCCTGAGGGATGTGGGGTGGGGGAGAGAGTCTGAGGAGGAAGAGGCTGAGACTAGAGATAGAAGCAAAAGCTCCAAGGGTCTTCTGGAAATTCCCTGAAATTATGGGGTGGGGGAAGGTGCTCTGATTTTCCTCCAGTCCCTCCACCGCCTCCACCACATCCGGAGGCCACAAGTGAGCTCATGTAGTGGCTAGAGAGGGGCCTGAGCTGTTTCTTAGGGCTGCTTCCCATTTCCACCCCTTCTCAGGTGTTGGGGGTTTTTCAAGACACTGAGCAGGTGCAGGTGCAAACCCTCCCAACTCTTAGCCCGTCCCTGCCTCCCTTCACACAACCCCTGCCTTCCCTGATCCCCACTGCCCCATCACTGCACAGAAAGCTTGGGAAAGCACCTCCCTTTACCCCAGGAGAAGAGTTCAGCTATAAAAGAAAAATAAAAGGAAATACCAAAAGAAAATGAGCAAGAAACAGAAAAGACTCACCAGTCACATGTCAATAAAACCATATCAAAAATTCAACACAACAAAGACACACCAATAATACGCCAAGAAAACCACATCAAAAATTCCACACCCCAATGACTCAAGGAGAGACACAAAAAGAGAGAGCAAGAGCATGATAGAGAAAATCAGAAAGACAACAAGAAACAGAGAGCCAAAGGAACAGAGAAATATAGAGGCAGAGACAAAGAGACAGACAGAAACAAAGAGAGATGGGAAGCCAGAGAGCCAGAAAAAAAAGAGAAATAGAGAAAGAAAAAGAGCAATTAAGAGAAACAGAGACAGAGACAAAGACAGAGCCAGAGAGAGCAAGCCAGAAAGAGTCAGAGCAAGAGAAAAGGAGATAAAGAAAATTCCAGAGGGAGAGAAAGAGAGCCAGAGAGTGAAAGAGTGAAAAAAGGAAGTAAAAGACTCAGAGAAACAGATATAAACAGAAAGAGAGAGAGGAATAGAGTAAGAGGGAAAGAGACAGAGAGAGAGAGACAATGTGCAAAAGAGAGAGTAAAAAAGGAATGAAAGAAAAAGAAAGAAACAGAGTCAGAGAAACAGAAAGCAAAAGAGAGAGAAAGAAGGAGAGAGAGAGAGAGAGAGAGAGAGAGAGAGAGAGAGAGAGAGCAAAAGAGCTAGAGAGACAGAGAGATAAAGTAACAGAGACAGACAGACATAAACAGTGAGAGAAGCCAGTGAAAGAGAAAGAATGCAAGCAAAAAATAGTGACAATGTGCTCTTTAGTATAATAAGTATTGAATGAGTCATTTCAACAGGTGAGTGAACTAAAATGAAGTCTTTAAAAGGTGAATCATTAAGTTGTTTGATAAATGGACTGGTACCAATACTTCTAGAAAAGACTTTGAAAATAGAATTAGTGATTATTCAATCCTTTAATATTCATAAATACATATGGGAAATAAGAGAAACAGAGAAAGAGTCAGAGATAGCAATCCAGATGCATCCAGAGAAAGAGAGATGGAGAGAAAGAAATTGTCATAGGGGGACAGAGAGAGGCAGTAAGAGAGAGCAAGCCAGAAAAAGACAGAAATTGAAAGAGAGAGGAAGGAAGGAAGGAAGGAAGGAAGGAAGGAAGGAAGGAAGGAAGG
>JAJPUD010007269.1:13516-24901 GCA_023553655.1 Myrmecobius fasciatus
AGGAAGGAAGGAAAGAGGGGAGGAAGGAAGGAAGGAAGATTCAGAGAGAGAGACATAAAAACAGAGAGAAGAGAGACAGAGAGAGGGAGGTAGGGAGAGAGAGAGAATGAGCAAATGTACCAGAAAGAAAGACAGAAAAAGAAATACATACAGAGACAGGGAGAAGGAGCCAGAAAGATAGAGTGATGTTGGAGACGAAGAGACTGTTGGAGACAAAGAGGACTACCAAACCCCTACCCCCCAAAGGAAGTGCATACCAGCAGGAGGTTTAATAAACATCACCAAACCCCTGCCCCCAAAAAGTGCATACCAGGAAGCCAGATACGATCAATTATCTCAAGAAAGTTTCAAGCAGGTATCCTGCTTCAAGAAATCACACATCCCTCCCCTTATTCAATTTCCTGACAAATGATTAACAAATGTTACATCCTTTGTACTATGAAAGTTTACTTTGATGCACCATGTATAAAAACCCTGTACTGAGCCTCAATAAACGAGCTATTCTGTCCCTACACAGAGTGGTCTCCATTCTTTCCTTTTTCAGCCCATCCCCAGGTTGATGCCTCCCCAGCCTCTTTTGGCTCACAGGCCGATGCGAGATCTCAGGCACCCCTAGCTCGAGACCCGCGGGTCGGGTCAGAGTGAGTCAGAGTGAAAGAAAGAATGAGAGAGAGAAAGAAACAGAGAGACAAAGAGAAAGATTGAGAAAGACAGACAGACAGAGACTAAGAAAAAAACAAGAGAAAGAAACAAATTCTAGAAACAGAGAAGAAGAGGAAAAACAGAGACAAAGAAAGACAAAAAGAGAGACAGAGACAGAAACAGAGAGAGATACAGAGACAGAACCAGAGGCAAGGGTCAGAGAGTGAGAAAGAGATTAAAAGACAGAGAGAAAAAGAGACAGACAGAGCCAGATAGCTTCTCTGGATATAATGAGATCTCCCAATGAGATACCCTAGGGCCACCTTCACATAGCCATGATGATTAGGAAATTCTTAACATCAGTCCTAGATTTTCTATTTTAAAATCTCTTCCTCTTTCAGACTTCAATTTATTTGTGGGAAATTTCCAGAAGGCAGGGCCCCACTCTCCCAATGGTCACAGATGGAGAGGTCAGAGAACAGCAGCATCATTTACAGTTAAGCACACTAAGACAAGGCAGGTAAAATGACCAAGGTCCCATTGGAAGAGTCAGAATTTGAATCCAAATCCTTCAGCCCCAAGCCAAGTCATGTCCTGCTGTGTAACTATCTCCCAGTCTCACCCCACAGACTAAGGCAGACTAATTTTTCAAGCTGACCATTTTTTCCTTCCCTGACTATCCCTGTCTAGCTCTTCTCCCAAGGACAACTTGAACTCTGGGGATTTACAAGAAATGGAGGAAGGATTGGAGGGACTTAACAACACTTTTGCTGTTATTCAGCTTTCGATGGTGTCTAACTCTTTCACATTTAAAGAAAACACACAGGACTGAGGCAGAAACCAATTCCTTTATTCATTCATTTAATACCCACTGAAATCCAGGCCCTGCGTATTCTGGGCATCTATGGGAAGGAGGGACCAAAGAGGCTGCCCCACTTGGACAAGGGAGTGGGCTGGTCAAGGGGATCTGTGGATGCTGTGGATACTGTGGGTATCTATGGAAACAAGACTGGGAGAAGATGTATGTGTCCCTAAGGGTGACGGGCGCATTAACCCTAGGGATACTTCTACCTGACTCTGATATGGAGTCTGGGATTAATATAAAGAAAAAATATGACAATGACGATGATAATGACCAACACGTTCAAGACGAAGGCACCAATGTTCAGCTTTTTAGAGGTTTCTCCAAAGTTCCAGGCTCCATTCATATCCCCAATCAGCTTCCGGTCCCTGGACTAGGAATAGAAATAGACAGACATCAAAAGGCAGAAAGAGAGATTTTTGTACATGAAGGATCCTGAAGCTCCAGAGTCCCCAGCTACACAATGGGCGTGAAGATCAGAACCACCACTCCATGGGACCAGAGGGGACTTGACCCGTATGGGGAGCAGAGCCTAGCATTCTGGCGAAGGGTCAGAACTGGGAGAACAGGGAGGAAAGGGATTGAATCTAGAAGGGAAAGGAACTGGCCTGCTGCTCTAACTGAACCATCTTCCAGACCTCAGACACAAAATGGCTCCCCTCTGCTTCTTCCCCCAATAGCGGACCTTTTCAGTTTTGCCTCTTCCTAATCCCTCCGTGCAAGACAAGTATGTACAGACCAAGTCATGAGCAAGGGCAGCAAGCACTCACTGTCTCACATATGTATGTACACACACACACACACACACACACACACACTCACACACACACACACCATAACCTGTTCCTTGACAACTCTCTCACTCTTTCCTGAACGTTTCTAATCTTTCCCAGGCTGCCCCCTACCTGAATGCCCTCCTTCCTTCTGGATACCCCTTATCTTCCCAAAGGTCACCTCAAGCACTGCCTTCATGGAGCTTTCCTCCACCCCTCCTCTTCTGTTGATCCCTCTCCTAGTAACTGGTTCCAGAACCAGCTTCTTTCTTTCCCTGCAACCTTGTCCTGTCTTAGGGGTTGTAGGGGTACAGTTGTTTTCCTGGAGGGGTCTCAGAGGCCAGGGCAGATGGATGTCCCACCTCTCCACCCCCAGGGCCCTGTGAGAACCCAACTTCCTGAGTCATAACCACAATTTAAATGGGGCCTCAGAGGAAGAAGTAAAAATTGAAAAGAGGAGAGAAAAAGGTAAATAGAACAAGGAAGAGACCAGGTGAAGGAAGGAACTTGAAGAGAGGGAAGGAAGTAGGTTTAGAAGGAGAGACAGGGAAGAGCGAGTAAGGGGGATGTGTATGGGAGAGGGGGAGGGAAAATTGGGGGACAAGGGAAGAGGGGAGAAAAGAAGAGGAGGCGGAAGGACTGGCAGAGAAGGAAGGAATGGGATGAGAGAAAGAAGAAGGGGGACAGAGAGGCAGAGGTAGCAGGGAAAGAAGGAAGATGGGAAGGAGCAGGGAGAGAGAAAAGGAGCGGGGCAAGAGGAAAGAAAGAAGGGAAGGATGGGAGACCCGAGAGAAGGTAACAGAGCCGAGTGAAGCAAGAGGAGTGGAAGGGGAGCGCGCAGCCAAGGGCTCCCTCTCTTGGGGAGTCAGGTGTCCCTTCCCTGCTGTGCAGCGCCGCTGCGGAAGCTTACCTTGACTGAATAAATGAGCGCCACGAAGCTGATACAGCAAGGGTTCCCCAGCACCAGCATGTTGAAGAGGGAGAGCAGCAGGTAGTCCCGAGGAGGGGTCGAAGTGAGCCCCTTCGCGGGTTCTCCGTCCTGCATGGGGATGACAGTGTGGTGGGACATGGCTTGGGCTGGCTGGCTCAGAGTCGAACTTGGACAGCTTCGGAGGGGCGCACAGGGAAGGGCTCCTTTCGACACTGGGGCGCAGATTAGTCCGCCAGGTCCTTTGAGTTACAAAGTGTTTAGAGGTTCCCTCTAGAAGCAGGGACCCGGGCGGGCCTGGGGAGGCAGGATCTGGAAGAGGCCCGAAGAAATTCCAGACTCCTCCCTGCTCCAGCCCCACCCATCCTCACCCCTCTGCTCCCCTTCTTTCACCCCGCTCCAATGACAGGTGGAACTAGGTGGCAAAGACAGAGTGGTGAGAAGGTTCAAACTTGTCCTCTCAAAGCTAAATAAATTAAATTGGAAAATAAATAAGAAAGAAGTCAAGGAGGTGAATAGAATCTTAAATGAGCTAGATAGGAAGTTTGGGGAAGAGAACTGAATGAGAATGGAAAGTAATATACCTTTTTCTCCGTGATACCATACCCCAAATTGACCATATAGGCCATAAACACTTGAGCGTTAAATGCAAAAAAGCAGAACTATTAAATGCATCTTTTACAGATCATAATGCAATAAAAATTGTATTTAATAAGGGATCATACACATTAAAAATTAATCGGAGACTAAACACCTTAATCCTCAAGGATGAGAGTGTTAAAGAACAAGTCAGAGAAACAATTTCAATGATTTTATTAAGGAGAAGAATGAGACGATATACCAAAAAGCAGTGATCAGAGAAAAATTTCCATCTCCAAATGATTACATCAATAAAATAGACAAAGAGCAGACAAATGAATTGGGCTTTCAAGTTTAAAAAACAAAAAAAAAAGATTTAGGAAAAGAGCACATTAACAATTGCTAATTTAACACCAAATAAAAAATTCTAAAAATTAAAGGTGATATTTATAAAATTGTAAGAAAACCATGGAATTAATAAATAAAACTAGAATTGAATTGAAACGCCAAAGAAGAAAACTAAATCGCTAGTATCAAAAATGAAAAAAGTGAATATATCACTAATGAAGATGATGTCAAAGCAATTATTAGGAGTTTTTTTTATTAGTTTAAACAAATAATTTTAGCAAAGTAGCAGGTTATAAAATAAGAATACAGAAGTCATCCATATTCTATACATCACCAACAAAATCCTGCAGGAAGAGATGGTAAGAAATATCTCCTTTAAAATAACCATAGGGAATATAAAATACCTGAAAGTACACCTGCCAAGTCAAATCCAGAAACATAATTTAAAATGATTTTTGTACAAATAAAGTCAGATTTAAATAATTGGAGAAATATTCATTTTTCCTGGATGGACAGAGACAATAGAATAAAAATGACAATTCTGTCTAAGCTATTCTACCTGTTCAGTGACATCCCAATTAAATTACCAAAAAGAATTTTTCTGAGCTAGAAAAAATAATGACAAAATTAATTTGGAAGACAAAAGATCAAGAATATAAAACTAAATCATGTCAATAATGATCAAAACTATCTAGTACTGGGAAAGAAAGAGAAATAGATCAGTGGTACAGAGTAGATATACAATACACAGTAGCAAATGATTACAGTAGCCACGTGTTTGACAGATGTAAAGATTCAAACTTTTAGGATAAGAACTCAGTATTTGGTTTAAAAAATTAGTTGGGAAAACTGGAAAGCAATATGGCAGAAACTGGACTTTACTGTATTTACCAAGAGAGGGGAAGGGATTCAAAATGCATCCATGACATAGACATAAAGAGAGATATCCTAAGTAAATTAGAAGAACATGAAACATATTACCTGTTAGATTGATGTATAGAAGAATTTATGAATAAACAAGACATAGAAATCATTGTGAGATTTAAAATGGATATTTTGATTATATTACAATTAAAAGGTTCTGTACAAATAAAACCAAAGTACCCATGATCAGAAGGAAAGCAAAAAATTGGGGTAGAGGGGCGTATTTTATAGTCAGTTGCTCAAATAAAGGTCTTGTATCTCAAATATGTAGAGAACTTTAATTTATAAGAATATGAGTCATTCTCCAATGATAGATGCTCAAAAGCTATGAACAGGAAGTTTTTGATGAAGATATTAAAACAATATGTAGCCATATAACAAAATGCTCTAAATCATAATTGATTAGGCAAATGCACATTGAAGCAACCTTGAGATATTGTCTCACACCTATCAGACTGGCTAATAATGGATGGAATGTGGAAAAATGGAATTTAAATACTTTGTCGGTGGAACTGTAAACTGATGCTACTATTGTGGAGAGCAATGTGGAATTATGTCCAAAGAGTTATAAAACTGTGTATACCTTTTGACCCAGCAGTACCATTATTGGGTATGTTTTCCAAGGTGAATAGGAAAAATGAAATGACCCTATAGGCTCTAAAATATTCATAGTGGCTCTCTTTGTGATAGCAAAAAGCTGAGGGGATACCCATCAATTGGGGAATGACTGAATAAGCTATGGTATGTAATTATTCAGGGGGGATTATATTTTAAATTTTTATCTAATAATTACCCCTACCTATATAGTAGCAAAGCATTATCACATGAGTTTTCATGGAACTTAGCGAAACTAAAATTAATCAGTGTACTATATGATTGGGAAAGAATACTACTAAGAAAAAATGAGCAAGTTGATTTTAGAAAACCATTACGTGAAATAATGAACTGAATTGAGCAAAACCAAGAAAATGCTGTATATAATAATAACAGCAATATTATTCAAGGATCAACTTTGAGCAAGAAATTATTTTGAATAAATAATCATATCAACTACAAAAGACTATAAGGGAAGATATTATCCACCTCCTGAGAAACAACTGATAAACAGAAGTATGCAAAGTATCGTTTTACATATGTGTGTATGTATCTGTGTATGTGCCTATGTTAAATGGTATTCTTTTCTAGTGTGAGGTGGGAAGGGAGGGAGACAGTTCAGAACTTAAAAGTGTAACCAAAAAATTAAATTAATGACTTAATTGTTTTTTTTATTAAAGCTTTTTATTTGCAAAGCATATGTATGGGTAATTTTTCAACATTGACCCTTGCAAAACTTTCCATTACAAATTTTCTCCCCTGATCCCCACCCCTCCCCTAAATGGCAGGAAGTCTAATACATGTTAATTATGTTAAAATACTTGACAAATTGAATATGTGTATATATTTTTACAGTTATCTTGCTGTGCAAGAAAAATCATGTCTACAAGAAAAAAAATCTGAGAAGGGAAACATAATGCAAGCAAACATCAATAGAGAGCATGAAAATGCTATGTTGTGGTCCACATTTCATATCCCTCTCTCTGGGTGTATATGGCTTTTTTCACTGACCAATTGGAAGTGGTTTGAAACATTTCATTGTTGAAGAGAGCCATGTCCATCAGAATTGGTCATCATATAATCTTGTTACTGCCATGTATAAAGATCTCCTGGTTCTGCTCTTAATGACCTAATTGTTAACAGTGGGCTCTAAACTTTGAAGTGTTGGCACCTGATGGCCCTGAGAAAAATCATTTGTGATTATAAATACAGATGTGATGTCAATTGGTTAAGGTTTGTCCCGAAACTAAATTATAAAGTGATTTCATTTAAAATGAGATGTGGGTGATAATTGTGGCAAATCAGAATTTAATGTAAAATGTATTTACTATTTGGTATTGAAGCAATATGCTGGAAAAATGCATGAATGAGTAAAACCTGAGTAAAATCCAATTTCAAAAATTTATTAGCTATACTCCACCTCTATTTACTTAAGCTTCCTAGATTGTAAAAGGGACAATATTAGCACCCACCTTGCTGGGTTTATGTGAGGATCACAGGGTTATAAACTGCTAAGAACACAGAGTAAACACTATAGAAACATTAAGTGAATGTAAGTGTTCTTGAATGCAATCAGTACAGAATGCTGAGAGTGATAAAAGATTATTTACTCTATGGAGAATAGTTTGGAAATGATGAATGGATGTCATCTGACTGTTAACACATTTTGGTTCCTGTTTTAAATACATGATATTATGTGTGTTATTTTGTCTCTAAATTTTTTAATATGTTATGAAGGAAACCATTGCAGCAGAAGTGCTGTTAGAAATGTAACTTTTCGTTTTTGTACAAACAAAATGAATGCAGACAAGATTAGAAGGGTAGCAGTAAACTGGGATTTTTACATCCAAAGGTTCTGATAAAGGCCTCATTTCTAAAATATATAGAGAATTGACTCAAATATATAAGAATTCAAGCCATTCTCCAATGGATAAATGGTCAAAAGATATGAACAGACAATTTTCAGATGATGAAATTAAAACCATCTCTAGTCATATGAAAAGTTGCTCCAAATCACTATTGATCAGAGAAATGCAAATTAAGACAACTCTGAGGGACCACTACACCCCTGTCAGATTGGCTAAAATGACAGGAAAAGATAACGATGAATGTTGGAGGGGATGTGGGAAGACTGGGACACTAATACATTGTTGGTGGAACTGTGAACGGATCCAACCATTCTGGAGAGCAATTTGGAGCTATGCTCAAAAAGTTATCAAACTGTGCATCCCCTTTGACCCAGCAGTGTTTCTACTGGGCCTATATCCCAAAGAGATCTTAAAGGAGGGAAAGGGCCCTACATGTGCAAGAATGTTTGTGGCAGCCCTTTTTGTAGTGGCAAGAAACTGGAAATTGAAAAGATGCCCATCCATTGGAGAATGGCTGAATAAATTATGGTATATGAATGTTATGGAATATTATTGTTCTGTAAGAAACGACCAACAGGAGGATTTCAGAGAAGCCTGGAGGGACTTGCATGAACTGATGCTGAGTGAAATCAGCAGAACCAGGAGAACATTATACACAGCAACAAGACTATACGATGATCAATTTTGATGGACATGGTTCTCTTCAACAGTGATGTGATTCAAACCAGTTCCTATTGTTCAGCGATGAAGAGAGTCATATACATCCAGAGAGAGGCCTGTGGGAACTGAGAGGGAACCACCACACAGCATTTTAACGCTTTCTGTGAATATTTCCATGCATTTTGTTTTCCTTCTTAGGTTGTTTTTTTCTTCTTCTCTTTCTAGATCTGATGTTTCTTGTGCAGTAAGATAACTGTATAGATATGTATACATGTATTGTATTTGTCATATAATATGCATGTATTAGATTACCTGTCATCTACGGGCGCCTGGTGGGGGGAAGGAGGGGAAAAGCTTGGGAAAAAACGTTTTTGCAAAGGTCAATGTTGAAAGGTCACTCATATGTTTTGTAAATAAAAAGCTTTATATAAAAAAAAGAAATGTAACTTTTCCTTTGATCTAGATGCTGCTAGATTTTAAATTGAGCTAGAGGATATGATTATAAGAATATTATGAAAATGTTTGAAAACTGAAATATTCAATGGGGTCTATTTTGCTTTAAAATGGATAACAATAATCGTAATAACTTACACTTGGGAGAAAAAGTAAGAAAATCTTTACCTTGTCCTTATCGGGGAGGTTCCTGGGAACAAAGTCCTAAGATCTTATCAATCCTGCTGACAGCTTGTTATAAAATTCTGAAGTAATGAAATTTGAGAAACTAGGACCACTCCCAGCCAAAGTAGGGAAACATAAGTTTCCTTGTAGTGAAGAGGGAGTGTCAGCTGAGAAGTTTTGACCATCACTTAGGAAAATTATAAAATTGTATCCGTGCAGGAGCAGGATGGGTTGAGGTTACATCTTTGAGCCAACTTAGTACCAACAAAGCTTAGATTCAAAGATTTCCTTTTGTCTTAGAGGTTACTAGGTATCCAAATAAGTTAGTTATTCTGGACACTTTTTATCTAGCTACTGTCTTCTATTCATTGTATCTGTGAAACTCCAAATGCAGTGACCCTTTTTTACAATAGTGTTTTAGCTCCAAACTCCATAACTGCGCAGCTAATTTTGGCCTAACAATTAACACCAAGTTCTCCACCAGTCAGCACAACGCCCCACATCCACGGAGACATCTTGAATGCTGTGTTCATTTGCCTTGGAGTACACTTTCCCATGATCTTCACATTGATGATGAGCAAGCTCGCTCAGTGTTTGGGAGGGTCTGAAGGAAAGTCTGGGAGGGCAGCCGTCCCTCTGGTGAAGGTCTACAGAGCTATCAGCAAACTGAATCGCTTCCATCTTAGGAGGATCCTGAAGATCGCCCTGGAGACGCCGAGTGCCTTTCTCAAGCTGAACTGCCGAGCGTTCGAGAGCCAAACTCCGACAGACTGGCCATACTGTTCAGATGCCGAGTGTGCGATGGCCTAAAAGACCATTTTGCAGAGTCCCCTAGCAAGTGCTCAGACAGAGGCTACATGGACACTCAAAAAGTCTCTCTGAAGAACTTTGGAACTGACTGAGATGGAGGAGGTGCTGGCACAGGACCACCCAGCAATGCATGTCTGCATCGAAGAAGGCTCCTTTGTGTTCTCTGAGAGAAGCAGAATTGCAGGGGATCAAAAGAAATGTGAGATGCACAAATGTAGAGACATCTCCATGTTCACATGGATTATTTGTGCCCAACTCATGGGAGATCCTTCCAAGCTCATATTGGTCTGATCAACCACAGGTGGATGCCCTGGACATGGATCCCAACATAGTGATGTCATTTAGGACTTTTTCATGCAGGAAGGACAACCGATCAATCTGAATAAAATAAATCTTCAATCCAAGTGCAGGATACTGAATAAGGTCAAAATTATTGAAAAGTTTATCATCAAGGGATCCAATATATCCCTACCCATGTCCTCTCTTTCATGATGAAAAGGTCTTCTAGACCATATTAAAGCTTTGTATGAATGTATGGATTACCTTTCTGCTTCATCCCTCCAAGCTGGCTGTTAGGTCTCCTTCAGTCCTTTCAAAGAATAGTATTTTTTTTTTTAATTTAAGCCCTAGTTGTCTGCCCTGTACAATTCTACTCCATCCTGCTAATTAAATCTAAAGCAAATGTCAAAATATTTTGGAGGCACCCTGTGTCCCAGAAATAAGGCTCAGCAAGCAGGCTGTTTGGCATAAAAATAACCCTTTGTTTTCAGGGTGACATCACCCTCTGGCAAGGGGTATTGTTTTGACCAGGACCAGGTGTATTATGATTGATCTTCATAATCAATAACTGTCTAGATTTGTTGGAGCTCCCCCTATTTCCCAAGGACTTGAGAGCCATCCATCACACCCTCACTATCCTTGATTCTTATAACTTCCAAGTGAACTAAACCAGCTACGGTAATCCTGTTTCCACCATGCTAAATCTGGTTCTGTACTGGGAGACAAGGAGACAACCAAGTTAAACTGTCCCCACAGGACTCAAGAAATCCTGCATGGTCTGCATTGCATGAGCATGCCAGGGGAAGTGCTACTCAAGACCTAAGAATGATTACATCGTGGTCCAACCCACTTGTGTGTGTGTGTGTTTAATGTATATAAAGCACTTTGTCGAAGCAAGTTAAGCAAATTAATTAAACTTATTTGATCCCTGACTCTCCCCCTCTAGATCGCTCTGTTTAGCTTTGGCCATCCTCAGGTTAGAGGCTAGTTTTGCCCTGACTGACATTAGCTGATATTAGTTCAGAAAGGGAACCAGGTTATTAGGCTTTCTGGTACCAGTGGGAGTTGACTAATCACCACTAGAGATCTCTTTACCTCTCTTGGTGTGGTGAATCTTCTGCTGCAATCTCCCAGGATCACCCTTGATTGAATTTGCCTTTGTGAGGAAAACTCCAGGGGACTCCCTTAATCTGATTCTGGTAAGGATATCCTATGCACATTCCCATTCCCTGAGCATCTCTTTAAATTTGTTACTGTATGCCTTTGTTTTATTTTTCCTGCCCTAACCAACAGTAGCTGCCTGCTCTGGTTTGACTCCAACCTCCCAGTTCAGGAAGCTCTTACCTTCCTGTCTGCTTTGACCCCTACTCCCATTCTGGCAGGAAAAAGAATAATGATACAGTTCTGAAATTTTGCTCCTCTGAGCACCTCTGGTCTGTGATTGGCTCTAATTTCTCTCTCTCTCTCTCTCTCTCTCTCTCTCTCTCTCTCTCTCTCTCT